>JAUZST010058113.1:0-23643 GCA_034779995.1 Parotocinclus haroldoi
TCTCTCTCTCTCTCTCTCTCTCTCTCTCTCTCTCTCTCTCTCTCTCTCTCTCTCTCTCTCTCTCTCTCTCTCACTGCTCTTTAATCACAGTCCTTCTGCTGTTTTGCAAATTCGTTCATTCTACCATCCGGTGTTGACCCACTCAACGATGAATCCACGTTTGCATATACAAGTCACGGCCAGCTGGGTGCTGCTAGCTGCAGCAACCGAACCATGGCATCTTCATTCCCCTTGCGACTGCATCTGCTTGCAAAAGGCCTCAAACTGGCGCTGCTCGAGCTCCGTCATGACTTTGTTCAGGGCGTAGATCTGCAACGCAATTAGAAATCTGGTGCTCATTCACACTTTCTGAAAGTTCAGTATGTAAAAGCCAAAACCACACATTTCTGCCCGAGATGTGCACTGCGCACGCAATTTCCTATTACCTCGGCTCTCTGTCTCTGCTTGAGCTCGTGCTGAGCCGATTTCAGCTTGGCTCGGTCGACTCGTGCAGGAGTCTCCTTCTGCTTTGCCTTGTCTTTTCGGCTGCCAGACTCCATCTCGGTGCTAGCTGGCTTTTACTAGGGTAAATCAACCATCCCACAAGTTTACACGAACACATTCCAATTCTATCTCACACACCATTTCCTATCTGGCTAGCTCAAGTCCATGCTAACACTTGCGACTAGATGCAAATCAGACAGGTCATATGCTCGAACCAGACATTTTCAGAAATTCTGTTGTCCTCTTGAGCAGTGTGAGGTGCAACATTAAAGTGATCGCGTTATTGACTTCTGTTTTCATTGGCCCACCTGCTTAGAGTATTACAGGTAGGTAAAAGATGTCTTAATACTTAACCTAGTTCGAATTAAAGCAACTTTAGATAAACCAAACAAACTAACAACCTAGTATAAAGATGGGACTGCAGTAGCTTAGCAGTTAAGGTACTGGACTCTAGACCTGAATGGACCTGAGGGTCGTGGGTTCAAATCCCACCTCTGCAAAGCTGCCACAGTTGGGTCCAAAAGCAAGGCCCTTAACCCACCATTGCTTGAATTGTAAGAGTGTATGAGGTACGAGTCTGGATAAAGGCATCTGATAAATGCTGTGAATGTAAAGATATGTGCAGTCATTCAAAAGTTTGGTTAAACAAACTGGTCAAAAGGCGTTTTGTTGGAAACAAATTACATATTTCTGTATTTTTATCTCTGCAAATTGAGGTAAAGCTATTTTGGAGGAAGATAGAAATAGAGAGAGAGAGAGAGAGAGAAAGAAAGAAAAAGAAAAAGAAAAAAAGCAGTGGCCGTGGTGCCAAATTTGTGCCAGAATAATGCCAGTGTATCTACAGGGAATACCAACCCTAATGGATGCGGTACAAGCCAAAGAATTCCTCCTCAATTCAAACCAGACAGAACGATACTAATCAAGCGCGTGGACGGCAGGTATGGCTCTATTATGTTCGTTTTTATAATCCACTTACAGCTAGAACATATTTACGGCATTACCGATAACCTGTAATCGCTGTTTATACCGTAATATTAACGAAAAAAAAAACATGTACGAAACGTCAATACAGAGATAAGACACGCGTATCGGTTTACTGTTTGTTAGCCGGAAGGTTATCTCGCGACAAAAACGAGTTCCTTTTCAAATAAAACATACAAAAATGATAACGATTTAACCAAATTAAGTTGTATGATTGGATACATTAAGTATCCACATAAACATAGTACATAAACAACATGTATGCTAGCTATGCAATCAAAAATAATCGAGTTGCTAAGTAGAGTTGGATAACGTTCATCGTGTTAATAAGGTTTATTTAAGGCAACGCAATTCATACCGGCGGGCGAAGAGGACACGGTGCAGGAGGATATAACGATCAATTACAGTTTATTCTGCATCCGAAGAGCAACATAAGCTCACAATAGCCTTCTTCTTAGTTCTTCTTCTGTTTTAGGGCTTAGCCGCTATGGATAGTTCATCACCGCCACCTCCAGGGCTCGGATAGACCATGGAAACAATAATCGTTTTCTTTAAATAATCATCTATTTTCCTTTAATACTCCATAACACATTTGGAGTCAATAACAAACTTTCTCAAAGCAGAACTGTAATTAATGCCTTTACGTCCCACCACCAGCACTAGGTGGACAGGATAGGATCAGGCAGAGCAGCCTCACTTCAACTCTAAACATATTGAACCTTTTAATTCTGTTAAAACTCTTATTCTCAACGTTACTCAGAATATCTCGTGTTGTATACACAATACGGCATAATCTCCCTTCTATTGCAATAGACAACGAGTCCTAGGAACTTAATCCCCTCTTAATTAACTGAAGGTTTCTCCGTTAAGCTTTAAATTGAGTTTTTATCTTTTGGTCGTTCAGGGTCCAGACTTTTGCCTAAGCAACACTTAAATATCTTACTGGATCATCGCTGTTTAATCTGATTGATTCGACAGGCTTTGGGACTGGGTTGGGGTCGAGGAACATGTCTTGAGATTTGACTTAAACGAAACTTTTAATAAATGGACTCCTCCCTTCAATCAGTTGGTCTTTTCCTGTGTTGTATCCTGATGAGACTTTAATCACTTAGAAGCCAAAGCCACTTTGAAATCCGATTGCTGTGTTCCTCCCGTGTAACATCAAGTCATGACTCTGGAGTATCTGCTTCCTTTGTTTGTTTGTTTTTTATTTGAAAAACAAAAAACAGTTGGAAGTAGTATCTGTCTAAATTGTTGACAAAAATGCTTGTTCATCCATCCATGGTTGGACATGATGTTGTACGGTATTGAGTTGGCTTTTGGTGATTGGGTGGGTCTTGGAGAGACAGATCCATTTAGACTTGTTTTATATGTGACTATAACGCATCTCACATTTATGTGTGGTTTAGCATCAGCCCTGGTGATGAAAATGCACGAAACGACCCATTTTAAATAATAATCCTTTGATATAGTGAGCGCCATTTTAGCTTTTTGCTCGTCTACTATTTTATGCTAAAATGTACTCTATATTTGGGTGACAACAGTTTGTTTTTAATTTGATAAGTGTTTTGTTCTGTATGATATGCCAATTTAATTGTTGCAGTGAAACACATAATTGCATACCCTCCCACATTCCTAAGACATGCATCGGGTCCCCATGGGTCTAACTGGTATCTATAATTACCCCCAGTACCCCGGTGTTAATTGACTAGGTGTCAAGTGTGTGTGTCCTGACTAGGATTGCCCCATACCAAACGCTGATTAAATGTGTCACTGATCTACCGATCCTATCCCAGTATATTCGTTTCTGGGTTTTTATAAAACTTAACCTGAAACTGTGAATGCCCCGTTTATAATGCAATATTTCCCATCTAGTTTAAACAATTTCTAACGGTAGGAAAACTTGGCAAAATGTCATGCCTGTTAGTCCCCAATAACACAATGCGACCACACGAGGTCGCCCTTGCTGTTCTGTAGCGCAGCAGTGACGGTTTGCCTTGTTTAAATGTTTTCTTGAACTGACTTTGGACTGTTAAATTTCGTGCAGATGTACATGATGATTTAAAAAAAGCTAAATGAACTGTGGTTCAGTACTAAGATTACACGTAGTAGCACGTAATTTTAATTTCCTCCCTAATACTCGGCTCAGAAAAAGAATGGGATATTTAATTAGCTAATGTTTGTGAGCAGTGTCTTTAAAGGGTGTCATTTTGTCAGTCCGCGATGTCCTGTTTACTGTGAAGGATTTGCTTCGTCCATGGCCTTTCCAGATCCAGTTCAGGGGACTAACGTGCAGTATGTGGTACAGAAATATGATTAAATTAAATTAAGTTCAAATTCATGTCTATGCTTTTTACAATGCAGCATTGTCTCGGCTTTTCAATCTTTCAATCTTATATTATCTATATAAGGCCAGTCCCAGATTTGAGCGAGCCTAGGGCGACAGTGGAAAGGAAAAACTCCCTGATAGTAGTAGAAAGAAACCTTGGGAGGACCAAGACTCAAAAGGGGACCCGTCCTCCATGGGTGGCCTAGATGTTAATTAAATAAATACTTAAAAGTATATTAAGTTATAGCAAAATTAAGTAAATAACGTAATTTAAAACGTCAATAATAAATCAACAATAAAATGTAAATTAGTAATAAATAAAGGTTAAAACAAAACAGATTATAAAATGAGTGATATGATACATATCTGTCAGGTGGCTTTGTTACCTCTCGAGCCTGATCTCCAACGTCAAGGGCTAGTTTGATATACTTGCATCTGACAATCGTGAGTAATTAATCAGCCAATGCCAACTAGATTAGTCAGTGGGCGGTAACCTGCTCCTGAAGCCACCCAGAACGATCCAGCTATCTGTTTAGCTACAGTTTTAACCATAGACATAGACTCACATACCTAGACGCAGCATCGGCTGCTAGGTCATGCATCAGTGTCGTCCCCATATTGGTTCAGGGAACCTTTCATAATCCTCCAAAGACTGCACTGGAAAAGATGCCTGAATTTAGTCTAGTAATTTACAATAAAAGATTGGCAATGGTAAATAGCATATGTAGCACAAGTAGTAATACAAGAGTAGTATCCTATAGTACTCGCTATTTCAGTTACTATATTATGCTACTATTATTCTACAAACACTACGTGCTATTGTTAATCGATTATTTCATTAATTATATTATTGCATCTCACTGTATTTGTAGACTAATAACAAAGCTTTGTTGCTGTGCTGTAGTTTATATTGGCTTTCAGTAGATCTTATGTAGATCTTGAGTATCTTATCACTGTTACAAACACAGACAGCAGACTGAGTGCCTGCGTCTCTCACTATGTGAATTTTATTTGCTGAATTTGTTACCAATGAAGGTCAATTCTAAGACCTCAGAACAAAAGAAAAGCTCAACTAATGGGGACGCAGAGGAAAAAACATTTCCACAGAATAAAAAAAAAACCTTTTACACATCCCACATTCAATTATAAAAGGATGTTTATAGCCGTATTGGCCGAGGAAAATAATTTGGATCCTTGCTTGACAAATGTGAGTCGTTACCGTTTGTGACGGCAGTGAATTATTCTATACCACGTTAGCTATAGCTCTGCTAATGCTCATACACAAGCCACTTTGTCAGGACTCGAAGTAACAGGAGACAAAAGTAGTACTCCATTTAAGTCAAAGCCCCTTAAATATAAAAAGAACATATTAAAATCGGTTGAGAAACATAGGTTGTTGTGCTTTTTAACCAGATCCTCCATTCACTTGTATTTGTTTATGTAATTATTTTTCCCAACCATGGAGTCTGACCAACTATTGACGGTCTGTCTTTAAGCATCATTCCCCAATGTCTAAGATCTTTTATGTTGGATAGTAAAGCACTCCTTTAATACTGTACAGTCTGGGAAATGGACAGCAGAATTTAGGACCAATTGGTTGGTCAGACTGGAGCTGGAGCCTCATTATTATTTGGAACAGCTGCTGAAATGCCTCAATTGGCTCCCACAGACTAAATTGCACACCTCCTTCAGTTAAAGAGTTGGCGAAACCGTAGAGAGGAAAACGATGGCAAGACGCTGGTGGTTTATCGCAGATGGAGGACAGGAATATTGCGAAGAGCATGTCCTTTGTTTGAAATGTTTCTAGCTGCCAGATTACAGATGTTCTCATTCCAGTGCATGTGGTAATATCTGGCTGTCACATGTTGCCTCACAGACCAGGCTTGCACTCAGATTGAATTTGGGAGAACCCTCCATTATATAAATAGCAAGAAATCCCTCAGATGGCAGTCTCAATCCTTTTGGTGTAGAACGCAACAAAAACTGGACAGTTAGCCTGAACGGGACCGAACAAAATGACTCTAAAAGTAGGCGTTCCTCGAAAAGCTCAGCTCCAAATTCCTTGCTTTATCGACAGGCTCGTTTTTATTGCCTCACCCATTTTCTGAGTCAGTGAAAATGTTTTCTCGGGTCGCCCCGTAATGCACCGTGGTGTTTTCATTAAATCACATGCCTAATTTGGAAGACGAAATGTCGATGAGTAGACGTTTTTCCCTGCAAATCTGTCACCAGTCGAGTTGTCCTGTTATCCTATGATATCGGATTCCTCGAGCGCTCATGTGTCACCGAAAAAGGGAGCAAGAGTCTAATTATAAAGATTCATTTGGTGTCAGCTTGTCTAACACATATGGACCACCAAGTAGAGCGTGGGTAATTTCTCCCAAGTAATCCTCATCTATGTCAATATTGGTTAACGTGATACCCGACAGAGCTTGGAGAAGTGTAACGCAGTTAAACCGACGCTAAAGTAGGCTATGTATCAATTATCATCCAGGAAAAAAGGCCCAGAGCTTACGTGCGACCGTGTTATTTATGAATCTCAACCTTCGGGCCCATATAGTTGCCTTTATGCCACATGAAATTTATCATGGCACATTCTGGGTTGTGCTTTCCTGGATTCCGTTTCCAGCTCAGCACAGCATTTGCCATATGCAGCAGAGAACAACTGATCCTACACACATGAACCCCCCTCAGATTTTCCACCGGGCTCGACATCATAAGATGGCTTTTAACTCCCGAGGAAAAGCTGGCATTCGCGAGGGCATTCCCGTGAGCCACTACTACGGCGTCTAGGGCAGCCCGTAGAAACGAAGCCTGAACAAACTCAATGCGGTGGGTCCGCGAGGTGCCATAAGTTAGGGTGCCAGATTGTTGTCAAACGCAGAACAGGAGCTCTGCCCACTCTTGCTGTTTCTTACTGCCCGCGCTTCCTACTAGCACACGCCACTGATTGGAACAGCATTTCAGACTAGCTAATATAATACCTGCGGCCGAGATCTTCCCTCAGAAACGGCAATAAACAAAGACCTTGTTTTGTGACGTGTAAAACATCACACTCTAAAGTACACACGTAAATGAGCTTTGTTTATTTAAGCCATCTTACAAACCATTATGTTATGGTGTGACACTGGTGGCGTTCTGATAACGTACCAAACTATTCTAATAATTTTATTTCCATTTCCAATTTTTACAATTAAGCATGGACACAAAGCAGCTTTATGAGTATATAGGCCCAAAGCCGAATTGAGCAAGCCTTTGGTGGCAAGGACAAACTCCCTAAACGTTATGAGGAAGACATTTTTTTTTAGGACCAAGACCTAAAAAGTGACCGGCCTGTTTGGGAACAGTTAGTTTCAGAAACTACAACAAATAAAATCACATCTAATCATTTATAGACCGATCAAATAAAAACAATAAAATATTAAGAACGGCATAATAACATAGAGAATATAGATCTCAAGTATAAGACAATATTAGACATAGATAATCCTGATCAGTCATTTCTGGAGTGTAGAAGGGGAACTTGCCATCCAGATAAAGCTGCCAGATGCTGCTTTTACTAAAGTGTCATTTTCAAAATTTTCACATGCGTAAATCTGGTGAAGCCAAACTTTGGGAATGGTAACTTAGATCAACAGGTGACAGTGAGGAACCGATTATGATCTCACTGATCTATAAGTCCTCCTTTCATTACTTCTGTATTTAGGGCAATAAATGTGTATATTTTATTACTGTTAATGACAAATACCATTATTTCAAAAAGGGCATGACTGTTGTGAACCATGGCTGGAAGACGTTGCTTAGGTTTAAAGCCATTAACAAAATGATCTCCAAAACAACCATTCACACCCTTTCAATGCAGCCATAATAAATGTTGTCTGTCCAAAGCGCCACGGACGTTAATGAATAATGACTGCGCTGGCTCTCGGAAACTGCAAAAATGCTTAATCTGGTCAAATCTGGACAGAAGGGTGGAAGGAAGGCGTATGGGCTGACGAGTTGTCTTGTGCACTCTTCCACATCTGGACAGGATTACGTCTGGACAAACTCCATTACCTTTCCCCAGCTGTTGAACACGGTGACTGGTCTGTAAAATAGACAGGAGACGAGAGATTTCTTAGGTATTGATTTGTTAATACACTGCAAAAATGGCAAATACAGATATTAAATTAGGACGAACGCCAATACCGAAGTCGAACTGGGGTACAAAACATGAACCCGGAGGAATCAGGCTCAAACACCCAAGTGCTCAGCCATAGCGGCGTCCAAAGCTGGCCTGTCCATCTCCGTGCGCTGCCAAGGAAATGCAGCACAACATTGAGCTGTTCATGACTAAAAATAACCCGCCGAACTGGCAGTGCCCAAAATAAATGGCTAACTGAGGCTCCTTTTCACACCTGTACTGAGTGCACCTACTCCATCAGAAACCAGCGCTGCACCGCGGGAGGAAACTATTGAGGTGTGGAGTGGAAATGACCTTTATTGGTTTGTGGGTTAACCGTAGGAGGAAAGCTTTTTTTCCCCCTTGTTCGTATTGGGTGTAATAATCACATTGGGTGTAATAAACACCACAAGCCACATGAAAATCCACTTTTCCCTCTGCCCTTAAACCACGTCTCTAGAGTCTACCTGATGTGTCCCAGTGCTTGAATGATCAAAAAAAAAAAAACAACAGCATTTTGCTCTCCTAAGTTGCATGGAATTTGCTTTACAATGCAGGTGGTTTTCTTTTCCGTGCACGTTTACGAGATACCGCGTAGCTTTGGCTAAGACAAACAATGTAAAGAGGTTAAATGCTCAGTTGAGAATTTCCTGGACGTCCAACACTGGGTTACTGAGATATAGAGTTTGACAGGTTTATACAGATATGGACCTGGAGGGAGGCTAACACAGAGTATGTAAGAGGGCCGTAAAAATCAAGTCATTTGGTTGCTTGTGAATAGTGGCGGTAAATAGACGGGGCTCAAGAGCAGCAGAAGATCAGTTTTGAAAACTTTCCCCTTATTTACTTAATTTATTACAATGCTGGAAATCGCATTACGGGAAACCCCCTTACTTTCCGTGCTACTTGTGCTCACGTTGCTGCACTTAGCATTTCTGTTTGATGTAAGTGAATAAAATACAAGAAATTCAGTAAAAACAGATCATTCAAAAATGTATACTGGCTAACCAAATAAGTAGCGTAACCACTGTTTGTCTGTATAAGAGATAATTCACTTTAGCATTGTAAGCTACAGTGTAAGTTCCGACACGCTGTCCGATGGTTTGTGGCATATTGACACTATTCACCGCATTCTGAGCATGTTATAGATTGTTCCACATGATTTTAGAGACATTAGAAATGTATGGGCAGAAGCATTTGGGCAGTTAAAGCTGTTGTTGTTGTATTTACCCCATGGTGCCCCATTACAGAACCGCTGTTCCCAACTCCTCGGTCAGATCGGCCCAGGAGGAGACAGTTCATCAAAACAACAATGCTGCTTCTCTCATTCCATTTTACATTGATGTCATTTAGCAGACGCCCTTATCCAGAGCGACTTACAATTAATTTAGTCTTACAGTCCAAGCAATTGTGGGTTAAGGGCCTTGCTCAGGCAGAGGTGGGATTTGAACCCTGGACCCCCTGGTCCACAGTCCAGTACCTTAACCACTAAGCCACCACAGTCCCAATGATCCAATTGGGTGTAATTTAGAAGCAAGTCTAGCAATCATCGACCATAAGGTACACTAGCCAAAAAATATCCTCTAAGAGCCTTTTTATAGACAGAATTGAATTGAAGCATTTTTTTCTGTCTAATTAGACCATACCTGTAATCAGTTACATAATTACCTGAGACAGAACTGTACGATGAGTTTTGATGCAATCCGACATTTCTGCCAGGGTACATAATTAAAGAAAAATACAACAGGAAATAAGTTGCACTGTCACGTAAAAGACAAGTTTCCAGTCTTTTAACGCATTTGTGTCCCGATCACAACTCAAACTCTCACAGAATGTATCCTGGACGTTAAGGCCAGCTGTATTAGTATTATTATTAGTATTAGTAAAAGCGCCGGCTTTGGATAATGATAATATCTTCCTTTCACAAGTGCAAGATTTAGTGATTTATTATTAGAAACGCCACAGTAATGGATTGTGTGGCACCACTTTGAAATTCAAAGCACGAGCAAAAATAGAAAAATGATTTGAAGCATGCATAAGTTCTACCGTTGTACAGAGGTCTGTTCAGGCAGCTCTTGGATTACGTAGATAAAGGTGAACTAACACCCTACTGTTCTCACGTTTTTTTTTTGTTTTTTTTTTTAAGGCTGGCCATTGAGTTGCACAAGCTCCACAATCTATGTCCAGCCAATACCCGTGGAGCCTGGTTGTTTCCTGAGAAAACCGCGAGGGTTTGCAGGTATGCGTGTGGCAAAGATGGAGCTCATTTTGTATGTATTATGCAAATGGCGCCTTGGCTGGCGCTCTCGGCTCTCCGTTTCAACGTAAACAAACCCCCTGGCAATAAATCGCCACTTGTTATTTCCACAGCCTCACTCCGCAGGGTCAGTCTTCAAATACAAGATGTGCTTGTTGAACATGGCGCCCCCTCCTCGTTTCTTGACCACGAATCCCAGCATCTTCACAGTGTCGTGTGAGGTGAGTCGTCAGAGACGGGGACGGGAGGGGGTCCATGGCTGAAGGGGCGGGGGGGGTGGGGTGGTTTGGGTGGCGGCGCGGGTGGAACAGGCAGTCTTTTAACGCACCTCATGACAGCCCTCCAGTGTGTGTACGCTGCTCAGGCCCAAGATTTCGGTACGGCCTCTTAACCAGGCGCTGCTGCTCATTACTGCTGTTTGTTTTGGCCATGCCGTGATGGCACTTAGTACTGCGAGTGTCCAGACTGACGCGGGGTATTTTAGAAAAGACAGACGCTTACGTTTAGGTTGGGGTCGAATCGAACATCCTTTGTTGTAACTTTGTCAGGCAAAGGCATGCATTTTTCTTGCTTAATTTACCCTCCTGTCTGCGCTGCTCGTGGTTTGTCAAGCGGCCTACACGTGGCGCTGGGCAACACTTGGGCATCGGGGAATGTGACGAGCAGTATCTTGAACGCTGGCGCGGGCGTAGGTTGTAAAACCAAAAGGTGCATGCATTATATCAGCAATAACGTGACACGTGCAGGCTGAATCAACCATCAGTCTACATTAGTGTTGGCCTGGCACTCGTTATATATCTTGGAAGGGCTCCTAAAACCAAAATTAGCCTAATGAATTTCCACATGGCCTGGAGAAAGAGCAACAGCGGCGATTTAATAAGCAGTCCGTCAAACGTAGAGAGCAGAACAATGCAAGGTTGTAATGGCTCACCTATAGGACTATGGTTCAGTCAATATTCCAAACCCAGGGAGAGGACGAACTGCTTGCCGGGTTCGTAAACGAGGTGACCGGTGAAAACGTGGCACTCGGCACACCTCGGAAGGTCAGACAATCGAGGGCACTATTTAACCCCGAGTATAAAACAGCTGTGCAAACAAAGATCCAGGCTCACTGGTGCTACAGGTGTAATCCGAACGCATGAATAACCACACTGTGGTGCGCACACCGGCCTCTGCCTCGCTGACGTCCGCTCAGCACATAAACGCAACCACGTGGGCACGGGGGCACAAAGCCTCTGGCAGTCACTTTGCCTCTTGTCGCACCGCTTGAATGGATGGCTTGAGTCGGCGTGCAAAAAGCCGTTAAGCTCCTATGGCAGCCTCAATCCTGCGTTTGTTGACACAATGAAAAAAAAAAAAATGTCTCGGGCCACCTTCCCCCCTGGGAGAGCCGGACTCGTCGGGATCGCTGCTAAAGACTAAACAGCGGCGGCCAAACGAGACTCTAACAGTTGCACCTCTGTGTGGCTCCGCTCAGCTGAGCCGGGCTGTTGGAGAAGCGCGTGCCAAGCAATCAACCCCAGGTTAAACAAACAAGACGGAAGATTATTAATCAGTAAATGGGATAAATAATGGCAAGGCAGAGACGCTTCGCCGAGACATGGAATGAGTAGGTGATGGAGAGCGATAAAATTAGTGCAAAAAAGATGATTAGTTATTTAATTATTTTGCTCTCTTCTGCGAGAAGAAGAAGTGCTTGCTGCGTTAAAATGGCGACAAACAGCAATGCATGTGGACAGTATGAGTGTCGGCAGAATGCGTTTAGTACTTTCAAGTGACTCTGTACGGCTGGCTAAAGATGTGTGGCAGAGAAAATCATACTGTTTTTATATTCGTTAGGTATTCATATTAGAAAGTTTGACACAACATTAGTGTCTCTGTGCAACAGAATATTGTCACAGAGCAATGAACAAAGTCTGTGGTCCAAAATTGTTCCCACCCTCTCCAGCTTGGCTCCCTTAGACGAAAACGTCTCTGTATTATAAGCTGGATATACCCCCCCCCCTCCCCGAGGCCACTTTATTAGGCACACCTATTGAACTGCTCGTTAGCGCAATCATCAGCCAATTAGCCAGCAGCAGCTCAGTGCATTTAAGCATGTAGGTCTGATCAATTGGCGCTGCTGCCGTTCAAAGCAACCATCACAATGGATGGCATGGTGGCATGGTTGTTAGTGCCACACGAGCTGATTCGAGCATTTCAGAAATCTGCTGGGATTTGACACACACCGCCATTTTTAGGGTTTACATATCATGGTTGGAAAAAGCGGAATTATTCAGCAAGGGCAGTTCTCTGGGAGAGCATCTCTGAATACACGGCATATCAAACCTTGAAG
Source organism: Parotocinclus haroldoi (assembly GCA_034779995.1). Classification (NCBI taxonomy): domain Eukaryota; kingdom Metazoa; phylum Chordata; class Actinopteri; order Siluriformes; family Loricariidae; genus Parotocinclus; species Parotocinclus haroldoi. The sequence goes on from JAUZST010058113.1 coordinate 12,548, forward strand.
CAGATGGGCTACAGTAGCAGAAGGCCGCACCAGGTGCCATGCTTTTCAAACGTAACAGGCAGTTCAGGTCTTTGTGGCAGACCCAGTACTAACAAGGTATACCTAATAAAGTGGCCAGGGAGTGTAGCCTGTAATGATTAAAGGACTGTTTTAGGCTGAGGCTTCCTGTTCTGGTCATGCAGCACAAATGCGACGAAAGTTATAGTTGTGTTCAAAATATTATCATTGCCTTTGGAAATCCAGGAGCACTGGGTTCGAACAGACCAATGTCCCCCCCCAGCCCCCCCCAACCCCCACATCTGGATGCCCTAGTGCCCTTTGGAACTGCACTTATGTAGGCACAGGCAAAGGTATCCAAGAGCACTGAAATGTGAATTCCTGGGCTGCACCGAGTCCAGTTTTTTTTTGTTTCAGAGATTTAGCTTACCTGTTCCACAGCAGTGCAAATTATGTGTCTGAACATGAGGTGCCATGAGCGTATTGAAGCAGGTGTTGGCCGTCAGCACAAAGTTGTTTCATAGTGCACGGCGTGTAATGCTGGCGGTAAGTAAGTGGATTACACTGTTTCAAATGATTTATTTTGTGCTCCGTGTTTGCTTTGCTAAAGAAGCACGTTCTGGTATGCGTTCCGCTATGCTGGCGGCAGGGTCCGACACGGATGAGAAAATGACTCGAGTAACCAAATCAGGTATCCACCATAGGTGAGCTGCCGTATCGAAAACCAACGGGCAAAGATCTGAAGAGGTGCTTTCGTAATCACTCTACAAATGCGAATTTAATAAGAAATGTCACCGTTTAAACGCTGTACAGCCTTGGCTGTAAAAACAAAGCCTGTGCTATGGAGGTATCTATTCAAAGGCAAACAGCGTATTAGGAACACTGAATTTGTGCAGCATTCAAACACAGACACACACACACACACACACACACACACACGCACACACACGCACATATAATATATATATATATATATATATATATATATATACTGCTCCATAGTAGACGCTGACCAGACATTACCTGGTGGTGTCGATACTTTGTACATTTTTATTTGAACTAATAATATTAATTAGTAGGCCAGAAATGCCATGAATAAATGAGAAGGTTCAACAGTGCAGAAAAAGAGACAGAGCTTGTTTTAGACACATACTTATCTATGCCTTGGAATCCTAACGCATTTTGTTTGGGTCCTTGCCACGTTATACAGTGTTGTGAGATTTTCATAAAGACTCGGTTATAATGATGTTTTCTGTTAGTCATGGTGTTGTTTAAACGGAACAGCCCGCTCATTTGGACGAGGTCTGAAAGTTGTGGAGAAGGGGGGAAAAATAGAGCAATGAAAAACAGCAGGAAACAGTTTGGGAACACGTTTAAAAATGCAAAACACAGTGGACGAATACGGGGAATATATTCAGTCACTCTGTAGTCTGCGTTTAGCACCTGCCGAGATGACGCAGTGTCCTTAAAAGCAGCAACGTGGAGCGTCCACAGCCGCACGCGTCCATCTTAAAGCCACTTTACAGTATCAGATTATCTTCGAAAGCCAAGCCTAGGGCGACAGGGGAAAGGAAAAACACCCTAAATGTTATAAGGAAAAAACCTTGGGAGGATCAAGACTCAAAAAGGGACCCGACCAGCTTGGAAAAGAATGAAATTCATTTATTAAATATTAACAGACAAATAAAATCTTGATTGGAATAGAGTAAAAATATTCATATCAGCAATTACGTTGTCCAATGCACGGTGCGTCACTTTAGGATCTTGGCTCCTCAGCGGTAAAGTCCTCGGAGGCGTGTGTCCCCTGCCAACTGAAGGAGGGAGAGAGTTACGTTGCCTCAAGCTCTCCCAGCATGCCTGCTGTGCAAAGTGGAAAGCGTTGTCGATTGGCTCTGGACTTTTATCCCTACCGTGATAAACCGTGTTCAGGTCAGACTACGCCACTTTTTCACCCCGCACCCCAAGCTTAGTACTTCATTGAGCTAATCCCTACGGATTTTGCATTGGCTCGAAATTTGGTCTAACCTGCTGAACACAGGCCATGGCAGAAATGGCGAGGGAGGTGGCGGGCCAAGCCTGGACTGTAAGAGATGGACTAAATCAAGGCTCCCCCCCCCGTCATTTAACCGAATCAGTCAGGGCTTTCTGCAAATTCACCGAATTTGCCTTTAAACATGTGGTTCGAGTCTGGCTAACGGGCCCCAGACTCGGATTATGACTTTGTATTAGGATCCTAGGGAGCGTCAATTACAGTCATTTCTGCTAAATAAATCAGCGAGGAAGAGCGGGTGCGAGAAAGAAATGGCTGAGCCTTCCTCGGGCTCGATTCACGATTCTGTGCTGGCTCGTGATTTATTTGCCCTCGTAGTCCACTCTGGTATATCAATCACTTTCTGCACATATACACTACATTGTCCCTGCGTCCCTCAGGAATAAAGGCTGCCGTTTAACTCATGGAATACCGAGTAATCACAGGGAACTGACGTGATGGATGAATTTCGAGGGATATTTTTGGCGCCGGTAGATGGGTAATGTCCAAGCAACCTATGTGGCCGCCTGGTCGCTTGACTTACAGGACAAATGAAGGGAAGAGTCAGGCAAGAAATTATTATTAAGACATATACAGCATGTAATATCGGCCACGAAATGATTCGTTGTGGGAAAACTGGAAGGATGCCTTCACAATCATGACCCAGTACGAACGCTTGCCAAAAATACCTCACTCGCTCGTTAGGGCCACGTTCAGTGCTGGCTGTCACAATACTGTTGACATGTCACACTTTGCTTTATGAAGTTAACCGATATCCAGAAAACTGCCCGTTGATCCGTTTGCTCCAGTAAAACTGGAGAACTGTTCCACGGTTCTGCCACCTGCCCATCAAAATGTTTGACATGCCAGTTCCCCAGCGGACAGCAACCTCTTTTTAAAATATTTTCCCACACAGAACTAGGCAGCGGGCCACTTAATTGCCCCTGTGGCGTTTACGGCCCCGAGTAAACAAGCCCTGGCATTTATGGCGTCGTATCTCCAACTTGCAGCACGGCCAAGAGCACTTTTGCTAAAGCTCGGAAAAGTGGAAAAGGAGCTGGGCGCGCAGGCCGGTGCCAGCTGCACTGACTGAAGCACTCCACTCGAAGGGCGAGCGTGTCAGCTCGCGTTAAACGGGCGATATATTCATTTAATCACCCGTCCATTCAGCCATCAGTCATTCGGTAACACGCTTGTGGTTTGGATAAAGCGAGACAGTGTTTTAGAGTTGGGGAAACTCTGGACCTGCTGACGAAGTCATATGCTTGCCGTACCGAAGTCTGGTGCTGCTTGAAAATGTTAACAAAGGGAGATTTTCTTATGAAGAACGTTATTAAATTAAGTCGACCTCGAACCATTTACACAACAAGCCGTATGTGGAAGGACATATTGGCAGCCATAGCCCGTGCCATGATACGGCTGAATTCTTTGGTGTTTTGGTTACGCCTTAGCCACGCCATTCTCATAAGGCCGGGCGTCCTTCTGGACAACACCCTTGGGACAGCCAGATAGATAGCTCTGAAAGTATGAAAACAAACACAAGTCCCTGGAGCATGTGGGATCAGACATATGCGACAAGTTTAGGTTACCCAAATGTTCCTAACTAAACTGCTGGCCCCTTGGAAGACCCAGCGCACCTCCTCGGGGGCCATGGGATGCGATGAGGGCTCCGATTCATTAGCGTGAATGACAGTATTCGAATGACTGCCGAGAGCAGAACGTCAGCTCCTTCTACACAGCGCTCACCGTTGGCGTATTGATAGGGGCCGATTCCACAAGCGTAACTGTGAAGCGGGGCACCTCTTGCATCCTACGACTCTGACTTCTGTTTCTCAGCACCGCTCTTATGAGGTCCCGCTCTAGTTCTAGTAGTTTCAGGCTCAGGCAGGCAAGACGGATAAGGGAGGGATGAAAAAACTCGATTGTTATGCCAGCGTTTCTTAGGAAAACAGCCTTTAAAAAAAAAAAGAGAAGAAAGGGTTAATATAACTTCGAACTAGGAGCAGTCTCTCTAACAGGACTCCTAATGGTCCAGTTCTGCTTTGTGTCGAGCGTAAAGGATACGAGAGACCCTGGGTTACATGCAGTATAAACTGCCACTCTAATCCCAGGCCTGGCTGGTGTCTCGCTATCCTTTAGATCTGGGCCATATGGCTACACTTCTGATCGCATACGTTCCAAGCAGGCCGTTCCTCGCCAGTCTGTGCGAGCGATACAGATGAAACTTGTTTGGTTCAGTCGGCCTTTGTTTTGCTTCTCGTAAATACTTCAGGAATTTCCTCGGTGACAGGTTTCAGGGAACAAAGAGCAGATTTCTTGTCGATGGGATGCTAATGTCTCCCAGCGACACAGATGTATAGTGTTTTAACGCTTCTTGAGCATATGATGAGCATATTTAAAAAAAAAAAAAAAAAAAAACCAGAAAGGGAAAACGCGATGGCAACTAATACGAGCTTAATCGCATTTGCCTTCTTCCCTTCTGTCAGATCTGTTACTTGGCAGATGGGCATGTTTTGTAGGCTTGGCGTGGATATTAGGAGGTGCGAATTTGATTAATTCTCTCCACCTCAAGGTGGTTTTCATCAAGCCGCAGGAGGAATCCCCTCGTTTGGCCCAACATGTAAAGGCCGTGCGGCAAGTTTAGTGGAAATGCCACTTGATAAGTGCCACGGAAAACAATCAGAACGAGGCACCATATGACATTCTTTCGAAAATACAAATGATCCGCTAAGAGGGGTCTACAGCTAACTTCTGGCAAGCGTTGTTTAGTTTTTAATTTATTTTTTGATTCCTTGCCTGTGTTGAAGACCAGGCACTTGGCGAAAGTGCGGTCTCGCAGCTGGACGTCGTTACTGCCTCGGCATGCATGACCACCTGATATCAATAAACGGCTGCTCGCTCTTCCTCGCTCTCTCTCACCTCGAACCGTGTGCTGTACGGCTACATCCCAGAGAGCTGAGAACACCTGACTGGTATCCAACGGACCACATTCCCGTTTGGATACACAGGGATGAATCAAGTTAAAAACCACTAAGCCAGTACACATTACCCAGACAAATGAACTGCTGCAGCTTTGGGAGTCTTTAAGTGGAAGTGAATTCTCAAGGGAACTGGACCATTCTGAATGACAAACTCATGTAGTGTGTGAGATGAAGGCGGCTTATGGGGGCTGGGTGGAGATTTGGGGGGGCACATTATGGCCCCCATCATCATGAGAAGATCAAAGATATAAATCAAGATCGGCAGGAAATTATGCTCCGCAGCCGGAAAATCCATCATCTGGGAAGCGTTCTGTCCTACACACACCACGATGAGCAAAAACAAGCTCGTTTCAATACGCCAAGGGATTGAATATGATCGTTGCAGCAGTGAAGGCTTCTGAAAACATTTCGGCGCCCCTTAGAAATCTCGCTGACATAACATCATTGGCATCACGCTAATACCAAGCCTTCGTTCCAGCAGGGTTCTTTGAAAGTAGAAAGTAGTTGAAAGTAGAAAGTCCTAATATCCACAGCACTATGCAATCCACTAGATTTGCTGTTTAAGCAATGCTACAATGACCGTATTTAACATTTTATCGACGATCGGACCCAAACGTTGCCCAAAACTGTTCCATTGTCCTTCATTCACATCCATGTGAACTTTAGCACATCTTTGCCTTTTCAAGTGGAAGTGGTTTGCTCTGATCAAGCTTCTTCGCACTGCAAAAATGCTGCTATTGCTCAAGCGTAAGGGCAGGTCACGCTACACCCATGCCACTAGCCTATAGAAGATGATTTGTTTACATACCATACAAATCTTCCGGTTGTGTGAGATTGAGAACAAAATCTCTGTGGCTGATTGTCAGATCAAATCTAATGGTGGCCTAAAGCTTCAGCCCAGTACTGTGTCCAATGAGGATAGCGATATTAGAGCACCACGCGCCGGCCTGAATTTCCCTTGGCGAACGGGAAGCGAAAACAGCTGCAGGTAATGGAAAAGCGATTTAGTGTTTAGCTCCAGTCCGATGTTTAGCTCAACTGAACGTAAATATCACAAAGGCAGCCCATTTCGGCTCATTAATTAGTTCCTGCTTACCGTCCTGACATGTTTGGTTTGATGGCGTTCGGGTTTTATGCTTTTGACCGCCTGCCATGATTGCGTCCACATGTCACCCGCTTGGACATTCTGATGAGAAAATTATTGCCTTGGACAGTGAACTGAAGGCAGCGAAAGGTGGAGCCACAGAGTGAACCTTTGCGCCGCCGCAGCCCGAACGTACGAACCAGTGCATCACTGAGCTGCGAGCTATTGATCGCGGCCTCGCGCTTATTGAGCGTTTCCATGTGTTTCCCCGCTGAGAGACATATTTAAGTTATTAGGACTCTTAACTTTCTTATTATCAGAAACAAATTTCTCCGTCACTGTAGTGAAAGACCGAGGAAAGCATTTTCACGCTCGGCCTATACTTTCGAAACAGCCTGCAACATCTTGAAATCATCTTCGGCTATTTGAAGGCGCGAGCCTGAAAGCGGCCTCGAAAAACTGAATTCTGAAGAAATGAAGCAAGCAGGCGAAAGGTTTTTTTTTGTTTTTTTTTTCTCCCCCTACACTCCGTTGATGCCATTTCTTATTAAAGCAACATATTCAGAGTGAGGAGAACACGAAGCAGTCGCAGCTGAATCGGCGCAGGCCTTTTTCTTTCTTTTCTCTTTCTCTCCTCTCTGTTTATCCAACTGCGCTGTCACTAAGTCATGCCTGCCTTACCAGCCTGAATGGAGAAAGAAGGATCCTTGCTGAGATAAGGCAGATGTCGAACTGCCGAGGGCAAACTAACAGATAGGTGTAAACAAAACATCGAGGGTGAAGCGGCGCTCTCGGCCCAGGTGAGGCCTGGTTTGACTTTCTCACCCCCCTGAAAGGTGTAATCATGTGTGAAGAAGGGATCACGATAAGCGATTAGGTTTATAAAACATCTCTCTACCAGCTGGCTTTAGGTGCAGACACTTCAGGCCTTACAGTTAACAGCGCTAAGGGTACGATGATGAATAGGGTGTTCCCTCGGCTTACATGTAATGGAATTTTCTTTTGCGTCCCGCAGTAGGAGAAACATTTTCGGCAGCTATGTAGAAAAGGTGTGGAATTGACATCAAACATCAGGTGTCAGATCCGAGCGTAAATCACAGCCACAGCTATTTTAACAGTAAAAGTTCACGTCTGGAGGAATATTGCGTAATACCTGTAATACGATATTTTAAGTACAAACCTGATACAAAGGCCTCATAAAGCGTGCTTAGCGCTGTCGAGTGACAGGAGATTAAATAAAAGAAACCAAACGGGAGAAGCCTCTGCGCCACATCAAGAGGGTTTTCCTAAAGAAAAGCCTCTTTAAAAAAAAAAAAGAAAGAAATATGTGGTATTTGACATTGCAGGATTTACGGGTAATATTTCTTTGCCAGCGTGACAAAGGACATCATTTATAAATGCCAAGTCACGTTAACTAGAACGTAGGTCGTTTAGGGTCAGGCTGCTTTTTATAGTTCAGCCTTTTCTGCTCACCTGCTGCCCCATGTTGCCATTCTTGTTGCACCAATCAGAGCCAATCTCGGCCGGAACGTCCTGGAGAAAGCATTCTCATTATTCATTACAGGTAGTCCTTGGTTTATGATTAGGTCCTGGCAAATCAGTCATAAGCTGAATTTAGCGTAAAGCCAGAAATGTCATAGTTCCTGTATGTATCATAGCGTAGCTGACCTTAAATACGCTTAAAACTCACATTAAAGTACAGATGGGCCAAACCATTCATATAGAGATTGCTTTTATAATAAAGCATCTTTTCGAAGAGCTTGAAGTGCTTTTAGTCAGAAACTTCAGAGTATTTTTTTTTTTTAATTTAAAGTGCATGTTAGAGCACCAATACAATATGAATGTAATTCAAATAAATTGTAGTGTGTACATTTGTTGTGCATTTCCCATTAGTGGCAGAGCAACATCCACTTCAGGGTTAAATGACCGAATCTAATTAGAGTTTAGCATACTTTTTTGGGCATAGTTGTCCCCCTATGACTGAATAACAAGTGAAGCAGTATACCTGTGCCCCTCTAAATTCGGTGTGCCCCAAAAGTACGAATGGTCAGAATAATTTATCTAGTCTCTCAGTGAAAGTAGAGGGTGTTTAGAACTGACTGAATCATGATTCTAATCATGACTGAATTAATTGGTTACAGGAAGAACCTCACTATATACCATGTTACCCCAAGACTGGCCATCACCGAGGCACCCTGAGTTAAAGAGGACACTAAAAATAGAAATACAATAGCAAGACCCACACACCGTGCATTGCAGATAATTCATCTGAACCGACTGTGCCCAAAGGAACCGATAGCTTGTGGTCACCTGAACCCTTGGCACCTTGAAACCATTTTGTGATCACGAGGCTCCCAAGGCTCGTCGACGCAAGGCTGCACTGACGTAAAGTCATGTTTCAAGGCCTGCCAGGGTCTGGAAGAGACACATATGCAGATGTTTCATTGGAAGTAGTTTATCACTACAAGGCATGCACTGCCTGTATTGGGAAAAGCTTAAAAGCACGATTCTCCTTTTATGTATCTCATTACTTAGTGGGACTAATTCTGTTTGATACCGTGGAGGAAGATGGCAGATGGTTTCCAGAAAGCAGCTGTTCTACTAAATGCTTGTGACCGTTTGCCAGTGATGGCACAACCATTGAGTCGGTCTGTCCTAATTTTGGAAGGTGTGCATCTCGTTGCCATTGATCTATAATATTCGTGCCTCGAGACAGACATTGTTGTGAATAGTCCATCAGACCATGTCTGGGCCTACACGCTTATGACTTGGTCATCCAAACCCTGTGCCTTTGTAGCCTCACGAAAACGGCTTTCTTCTGTAATAGATGCCTTAGGGATCGTTATGAGCAGCCCTGTGCTTAATTATGAACATAAAGTTCAGTAGAGAGACATGATGACTAAGGACAAGTTAGCCAGACGATGCGCTTGGCTTTTTACCCATTATGTTGTGTTTCTTGAAAAGCTAATCACATGCTATAAAGGGCAGACATTTGTCAAGATTGTTTTGGGAAACCTGGCTTAATAACAGATTGCGAGACATCACTCTAGGCAGCGAAGTCCGCTACGGTTGCAATGAACCCATACAGATTTGAAGGCCATTGTGACTTCTGCTGGTAATACAGCTTGCTTTAAGGTGCAGTGATATCATCGAGAAATGTTTATTATACGAGGCTCTGGGAAAATACCTAGAGAGTTAAAGGTTCAGGCGATATTATACCCCCCAAATCCTTCTTTTGTGTTCTTATTGAGGGTTTGACTTGGATGGTATGTTGGCCTTTTCTTGGCTCTGTAACAAATTGCCATGCTTTTGTCACACTTGGCACATGCGTTACCTTTTTCTCACGTCATACGCTTCGATCCTGCGGTTCCCAAGTTCATGCCACCAATGGTCAGCAAACACTTCTTGACTCTTCAAGAGTGATGTGTTTTTAGATGTTGAAAGCCACGCAGGACACGGATGGTTGCTCTTGAACTTAAGCGATCACGTTCACACGTGATCACACACTACAACACTCGTTGCAGTGATCACTCTCTAACGTAGGCTTGAGTGGCTTTAACAAACAATGAAAATCCCAAGGGCTGCAGGTGATTAGGATATTCTATAGATTTTTCTTAACCACATAATTTATCACACATTTTTGTGAGAGTAGATGGAAGTACAGATTGCCAAACCTTCCTTCTGCGCAGTATTTGTTATTGTTGTTGCCATTGGCACTGCTGTGTAATTCCCCACATGAGACCAAATACGGGGCTTCTTTTGTAGCCTTCATATTGCAAGTCCAAGCTGGCATTCGAAACGCAGGTCCTCGGCAACTGCTGTTTCCAGCACGTTCACTGAGAAGCTGTGTTCAGTTTGATAAAGCCAATGTGTTTGAAACCATGAGTGGGCTGAAGTTACCAGTCTGATGAAAGTTAGGGTTGGAGAAGAAAGCGAGTGGGAATTGTTTAAGGTTTGCTTCACGCCTTTGGGGTTCTTCAGTGTCTGTGCAGGATCTGCATCTGTATCTGTATCTGTATTAGAGCTGAATATATCTTGGCTACCAGGTGTCAGTTCAAATAGCCTTTTTTTTGCTCATTTCGGCCCATTCACTTTTTACTGAAGACTACGTTCTCTTTGAGCTGTGACCAAATTCCGTCGCCAGTCATTTTTTCGCTGTTCTCCTCACAAATCCAGATGAAATTTTGGCTTGGGAAAAAACTATCACAATATTAAAACATCTCCCTCGCTAACCTTCCGGCTTCAGTATTATCGTCCAGCGTGCAGCGTCTTTCAAACGACAGCAGTTAAAGACCCGGTAAACTCGCGTGTGAGGGAACCGTATCTGTTTAATCACGACGATCCTAAGATCTCCGCTTTGCTCAAAACAGCCTGGAGCTGAGAAGCAGTGATGAAGGAAAACAGAGATACAGCTTGTCTACAGTTAACAGGCTTAGTTTCAAACACATGGTTACTACATGGAATCTCACCCATTCCAACAAACTTCTTCTGAGGAGACGACCTTATATGATGCCAAGCTCCACACAGACGGTGAATGCAGGGCAAGAATTAAAAACAGGTAGAGGAAGAGTTTTAAACTGGATATAGCTGAATAGATACTTCATCCAAAAACAACTACGGAAGTGTGTGAGTGTGTGAGTGTGTGAGTGTGTGAGTGTGTGAGTGTGTGAGCGTGTGTATGTGTGTGTGTGTGAGCGTGTGAGAGAGAGTGTGTATGTGTGTGAGTGTGAGTATGAGTGAGAGAGTGTGAGTGTGAGTGTGTGAGTGTGTGAGTGTGTGAGTGTGTGAGTGTGTGAGTGTGAGTGTGAGAGTGTGAGAGTGTGAGTGTGTGAGTGTGTGTGAGTGTGAGTGTGAGTGTGTGTGAGTGTGAGTGTGAGTGTGAGTGAGTGTGTGTGAGTGAGTGAGTGTGTGTGAGTGTGAGAGTGAGAGTGAGAGTGTGTGTGTGTGTGTGTGTGTGTGTGTGTGTGTGTGTGTGTGTGTGTGTGTGTGTGTGTGTGTGTGTGTG
>JAUZST010058124.1:0-23643 GCA_034779995.1 Parotocinclus haroldoi
ATATATATATATATATAGCTCACAAAATGAGGGGATATTTTAGAATCAAATCTCTCATAGTGAAATAACCCCTAATTTTTGCAATCAGTATATAATTATTTCTCAGTCGTTTTATTAGAATACAACCAGACAATACAGGGAATGTGTGTGGAGCATTAAAAAACATTAAACCATTATCTTAATCCACACGGGGTCGTGGGCCAGCCAGTGCCAACCTGACAACTCTGGGCACAAGGGCAGGAACAACCCTAGACGGGGTACTAATCCATGATAGGGCCCACACACACATACACAGTCATACACTCAGAGCCACTTTATAGACAAAAATTAACCTAACACGCATGTCTTTGGACTGTAGGTAGAAACCGGAGTATCCCGAGTAAATCCATGCAGACAAGGGGAGGACATACAGACTCCACACAGAAAGGACCCAGGTCGATCCACCTTGGGATTGAACCCGGGACAATCTGGCTGTGAGGCAACGGTGCTACCCATCGAACCACCGTGCCGCCCAAAATAACACATTTAAGAAGATCTTTATTTAGGACACTTTCTTGAATCTGGTCCCAGGTAATCAATTATTGATTATTTATATTATATTATTTATATATTTATTTATTATATTAATTATTATAGAATTATTTAATTACCAAAGTCATTACACATTCTAAACATGTACACTGTGGACAAAATTCCACGTCACTTAGCTGACCCACATAACCACAGCGTGGAACTTGATGTTGCTCCATTTGCAGAATTTAAATAGGTCAGTGGTCTTCAGGCTGTCTTTACAACTGGGAAAGTATCAGGTCAGGAATAAGATCTTCAATAGAAGCAGATCTTTAATGGTGTACGCCAGTTCCTAAGGTGCCATAGTATTTAAAGCGAAACCATTTAAGAATCAATGAAAAATTTTACTTATGAATTCAGATATACTGCTCACAGAAATATGGGAATACTTTGAAATGAAAGATCCCATAATGAACTATCCCTTACTTTTTGTGAGCAGTGTAATTCTGAACCCTAGCTGCTAAATTTAGTAGTGGGTCTATGCAGACATCCAAGCAAAAGCACACCATAACACAGGGCAAGTTGCAAATGCACGACATAACCACTGCCACTAGAGGGCAATGTTGTTTAAACATACAATATACCCACAGTCTATTATTATGAATGATTAGCGCTTGTGGCAGGTTTTATTCATTGGTGCATTTAAAACAGTGCTTTCTCTCCCAGTGCTGCGTTTATTCTGTTTTTTCCTTCCATTACTGCATTAAGCGTATGTCTGTTCCGGCTTCAGCTCTCTCGACACTGCAGAATTCTTCGACAGGCTACTGAGCTTCCACAGCAGAACATCTGCAGTCTGATTACTGTGGCCACTGCAGTGTAATACAATACCTTAGCCGCATCCTGCAGACTCAGTAAGCGTGTTTTGGCGCGCTGCAGCAGATCTTCGGTGTGCCGGCTCAGCTCTGTCACCTGCTGGTGCAATGGTTCAGTGTGCACCACCTCCCCCAGCAACCCCACTCTCTCCATCAGAGCCTCCATCTCACTCTGCAGCTTCCGCCATTCCCGCATCAAGACCTGGTGCCATGACAACAAAACTAGTATTAACTATAAACGTAGCGAGAATGAACTTTTTCCCACGTTTTTCTAACGCTGGAAAGCACAGGACCTGGATGAAAGCGTGCCAAGGAAGAGACGCCAGTATTCCGAAATTCCGAGAACCAGGTATGCGTCAAAAAGCAGCTTTACAATTTTACATTATCTTTGGATATATAGGGCCGATCCAAAATTGAGCAAGTCTAGGGCAACAGTGGAAAGGAAAAATTCCCTAAACGGTATAAGGAAGAAACCTTGGGAGGGCCAGGTCCATACTTCTTAGGTGGCTTAGATGATAAATGTAAGAATGAAAGTAATTTATCTGGTTCAATATGTCTGTGGTAATAGTTTAAAATACAGAAACTAGAGTCTCCCCTCAGGCACAGCCAGCTGTTCTGCTGACCGATTCAAGGTTACTTTAAAAGCAGTGTTCTACAGCAGTTACTCAAATTGCTTGTCAGTATTGGTTAGTCATACCTGGTGGGTCCTGATTTGTTCCTGCATCATAGCAGCTGGACTCCACACCAATTTGGTTGATACCAGAGCCTCTGCTTTTTCAGTCCAGTTCAGTATGAGGCTCAGTCTCTCATTAAACTCATCAAAGTGCTGCTCAGCCTGGCACATACAGAAGAATGATGAAACACATCTTTAATTTAAATCTGATCCAAAAAGGCTTTTTAAAAGAAATATTTTATCTGCAATACACAGCATAACAGCTTTTCAGCTTTTCACCTATTACTCACCAGTACAATGCATTTGCCTATATAGAACAGTCACCGGTCACTTTTTTAGGTACACCATTACGCTGCTTGCTTTCACAAATATCTAATTAGCCAATCATATGGCAGCAGCACAAAGTATTTAGGCACATAAAGATCGTCAAAATGAGCTGCTGAAGTTTAAAGCGAGCATCAGAACGAGGAAGAAAGGGGATTTAAGTGACATTGAACTTGGTGTTGTTGTTGGACGGTCTGAATATTTCAGAAACTGCTGATCTAGGATTTATAAACCCAAATGGCCTTCACAGTCACCAGTCTCTATCCACTAGCACACCTTTGAGATGTGGTGGAACAGGAGATTTGAATCGCGGATATGCAGCTAACAAATCTGCAGCAACTGTGGTTTATGATGTGTTCATTCATCTAGGCCACAAAGAATTAAGGCAGCAAAGGGGGTCCAACCACTAGCAAGGTGTACCTAATAAAATGGCCAGTGTACACGCAAGCATGCACACACGCACACTTCTTGGAACTTCCACCTGTTTTAGGAGAGTGGTTCTTTCTTCAGCGAGTCGGTTGGTTTGAGAGTGAAGCTCAGTTATTTTGATAAGAGTGGCTCCTAGCTGCTGAGCTAACAGTGGGTTTTGTTCCCCAAACTCCTGCACTGCCACGTCTAACTGTGACAGGGCATGAGAACAGTCCTCCAGCTCCTCACGCAGAGTCTGCATGGAGATAAAGATCATAATGACACACTATATGTTCAGGGATCTTACTGAAATGAAGTCCCTGCAGCAATATCATAACTCACCATGTCTTCACTATAGTGCAAACCTTAAGAAAAACACAATCTAGCTCTCACTGCAGTCAGACCTTCATTAATAGTAAAATGATTAACGCTAAACAGTAGCTTGACTGACTGTGAGGACACGCCCCCTCCTTTTACCGAACCAGAGGGGCCATCAGCCAATTGTGTAAATGTGTGTTATCTCTCTGTGTGTATATACATACATGTGTATGTGTTTGTGTGTGTGTGTGTGTGTGTGTGTGTGTGTGCGCGCACAAGTGTGGATGGATAGACAGCCAGGCAGACTGATGGTAATAATGCAGGTGTGTAAAGCACAAGATTAAACTCTATTTACTTATACATAACAATGTGTTCACGTGCCCTTCTGCTTTTCAGTAGTTGTATATGAACACTACTATATCACAGTAGTTAGAAATAAATAAATAATTCGAGGTATTCGCTACAACCTCCACCAAACAGTGTAGATGTTGCAGTTTTGACTCAGTTTGTCCACTGAATTATCAGTGTGATGTCATATATTAAGCAAACTCAGATTGTAACTCCAGCTCTTTTTATATTTTCAACAAACTATGTTTAACGTCGCAATGTGCATCATATTGCAATGTATCATGATATAATCGTATCATGACGTCCTATCCTGTAGCCACTCCTAACAAAACCCATAGATGAGTAAATTGAATTTATAGTAATAGTGTAAATGAAATATTAAATATAAAGCCACAAACAACCTGGACAAGACTGACAACAGGATAGATATGTTCCATAATAATAGTTATTAGTTAATATGACCTTTCCCTTAATGGAGCAAGTAGAGCCAAATCAGGGCACCAAACAATACTCCCAATAAGGGGACAAATAAGACTTCTAACTAGGGATATGGTGGCTTATACAGCTCCAGGTGCTCTGGCTCCCCACTCCTACCTTCTAATATGTGGCAGTAGATAGTCTGTTAGTCTCTCTCCAAATTACGCGTAGGTTTTAGCAATTGTGAATGAAGTAATTATTGAGCTGACTAGCACCCTTTTCAAGGGTCGTTTTTCTGCCTTTTAGACAGTGCATCCATGAAGAAACAAACAATGAATAAAAATCACCAATTCAATAGGTGCTTAGAAAAAGAGTGCATCATTAATGGACTACTCATCAGCACTGAACAACCACCAGAGAACTCTTTCTATTTTCACAGGTATTGTTAAGCAGTGAGAAACAGACACGTGCTTAGTTAAAGTACTAGTACTTAGTGGAACATGCACATGATTTACTACAGGAAGAAGATCGTTGTGTGAGAACAAAACAAATAGCAATTATCTAAGAGTAATTGCCGTACCTCGGTCTCCTCTTTCGCCTCTTCCACGTCCACTGACTTCTGCTTCAGTTTCATAGATATGGTGTTTACTTTTTCAGAAATGTCTTTAAGCCTGGAATTAAAGTCTTCTTTAACTTCTCTGCTGTGCTGGACCTCTCTCTCCCGGCTCAGCACCTGAGCAAGGAAAAGCACAAAATATTATTGAGAGATTCACATATTCAATTATATTACTGCTCATGAAAATGCAACCAATCAGATAAACCCAGAAAAGTTCAGTACTAACAGTTTACAAAAGGCTTCAAATGTTACCAGTGTTGTATGCAGTGGAGCCATTACAACAAATGACTTTAAATATGGCGTAAGAAACCCTTGGTCCATGATTTTCCAAATTGGGCCCTCCCTAATGTAGCCCATCTGCCTTAAGGTTAAGGTTTTGTGCATTCTGTGATGCACAACAGAGTTGTGAGTTAATGTTGTGAGTTACTAATCTGTAAAAGCAGCTACCTGATCCTCGGCTGAGCCCAGTGCCAGTGTGACCTGTGCCAGTTGGGTGCTGATCTCGGATGGCACTGTGACATGGAGTTCTTTGTATTTCATCTGCTGCCGGTCTGAAATCTGTTCCAGAGTGTGCCGCTGAGACTGTACACCACCATGAACCGTCTAACATGTACAAAACATAAAAAAGTAAGGAACGATATTAGTGTGGGATTAATATGGAACGTTAGGGAGAGGAGGTGGTAGCCCATGTGAAGGTAGATAATGACTGAGGCATGTGCATGATCATAAAAATTGGCAGAATTTTATTTAGATTTGTAAAACCAAATCTAAAGTTACTTAAACCGAACACAAATCTTTGGTCAGGACACAGTACAATCATGTTGCTGTGAAATTATATAAAGATAAACACTCTTTTGCATCCAAGCTTGTGAGCTTTTCCGTTTTGTGGTGCAATGGTGTACCTCCAGGTCAAACATCAGGGCGTCCAGGTCTGCTGTAGGGCTGAGCAGCAGGTCCTGAGTGTCCTGGATCCAGCCTTTGACCAGTCCCAGCTTCCGCTCCACCTCCTCTCGTTCCAGCAGCTCCACCTGAACCTGCTGCCGACTCACAGTCACCTGCTGTAACAGGCTGGAGTGGACAAAATGGAGACAGAACTGAGATACACACCTTACTCTCGCTCTCTGAAGACAAAGACTGTTTATTGTTCAGTATTACCCAGTGCATGAATAAAGTGTGTCTATTCAGATTTATAACATAGACAGACGCACACAGGACACAGGTTCAAATTGCTGTGTGAAATGGGTGGATCTTTCTGGGTGTTGGTGGTTTTGAAGTCTATGTTTGAAGTCGCTATGATATGGCAGCTGCATTCTATGGACATCAAAATAATAACAAATGTTTTGAAGTTTTTGATGTTTTCTATGTTGATAACTTTAAACCACAAGTGATATTGCAAATACAGTATCAATCTATTTCTGAGACAATTATGGTCTTCTTTGTTATGCTACATGCCCACCTTCCTACTGGAAAAACTTGATACAGTATGGCGGCTTTCATGTTGGAGGCCATTGTCTTGGTCTAAAAGATAATCGCTTTACCCATTACTTGCTGGTGTACTCAGATATGTCATTTTCCTGTTTTTTTTTTCTGAAATAAAAGGGTGTCTTGTGGCTTTTGACTCATCCTATGTGTGAGTGTGTGTGAGACTATTTTATATTTTTATTACAGACTATTTCAGCTGAGATCTGCACTGAGCAAGAGATATCGTGAGACTGATATATGCTCCTACGTATTGACTGAAAAGGGCATACAGGTCATGTGACTTAAGTCATACAAGTTCTAGTAAGTCCCAAGTATCAAGCCATTGTTTTGTGGTCAAAATGCACAGAAAAATTACAGAGAGAGTACTTTTGTATAAGACTGCATGAACATTATTTTATTTTTCAAGTCTTATTTTCCAGTACCTCTCATATTTCTCCTGTATTCTCTGAATCTCCTGCAGACAGACTGCCTGCTCATTGGTTTGTATGGTTGTCTGGTTGCTAGGTGAAGCTGTCTGGTTGATGTCTCTAGCTGGTAGGTTGCTAGGTGAAGCTGTCTGGTTGATGTCTCTAGCTGGTAGGTTGCTGGGTGAAGCTGTCTGGTTGATGTCTCTATCTGGTAGGTTGCTAGGTGAAGCTGTCTGGTTGATGTCTCTAGCTGGAAGGTTGCTGGGTGAAGCTGTCTGGTTGATGTGTCTAGCTGGTAGGTTGCTGAGTATGGAGAGTTGGTTTCCATATGAATTCGTCAGATCGCTGAAAGGAGCTGGTTGGTTGCTGAGAGTACCTGATTGGTTGCTGGCTGTGCCTAATTGGCTGGTTTGTGTATCTGATTGGTTGCTAAGTGCAGCTGCTTGGTTGCTGGGCACAGATAGTCCTGTAGTGTATGGGTGGACCAGGAGGTTAAGGGAATGATGTTTCAGAAGGGTCAGGGCGCTGATCTCTCTTTCCACCTCTCGGCTAAATGAGTCATGATATTCTAACAGATTATGTAGTGCTACTGTGCTGGCTGCTTTCTCCACCACACTGTCAGGAACTCGGCTGTGTAGGTCCTCTGATACGCTCCTCATTTTCTCCAGCTGTAGAGAATAAGAGAGAATGTACACTCTATGCACACCAGTAAACAGTCCCAATACTGAAATTACTACAAGCAATTTCTGCTAATAACAAAGTTTTGATGGCTGCACATCCAGGATGAGAATCTCCCATTCCACTACTACTACTACTACTACTACTACAAGTCAGCAAATTCATTACTAATAACCAAAGCAGGACTAAGATGTATGTACTGTTTAAGAACCTGTAAGGCAATGGTTCTCAAACAAGTTACAGTTACTGACTTTAAACTAAATTTCAAAAAATCTGAATAACTGATGGCAATGTCAATACATTGTACAATAAAGACAAGTTACTTGTTTTATTAAACAAATGAATAAATATTGTTTAATAAAACAAGACACGCTAACACAACACCGCCATGAGTGACAACGCAGTGCTGAAAATGATCCACCATCCACCATACAAACAGTACCTGATCTGTACTGGCCCTGTGTGGGTCCCGAGGATAGAGGATACTAAAGTAAGTGGTAAGTGGAACTGATAAAACAGACAATAAATCTAGAAACAAGGTGGTGCATATAATAAAGTGAATGGAATGTTAAAAAAAAGGTTGAAAAATACACAGAATACACATTAAATTGTGCGCTAAACCTTTCACAATACCGTAGTGTTAAGTCTCGTTCCAAATTACTGAGTCATACCATTGCTTATGCAGAATACACTACTGTATACATCTACATCTAGGGACCAGTCAGTAGAGTCAAAAATATTACTACTGTATACACAGACATCCAAAAAACAGGGCTTTTATTAAATGAACGAATCCCAGCTGGGAGGATTTTTCTTTTTATTAGTCCTTTTTATCACCCCCATGTTTTTGGAGGTTTGATATCATAGCAACAGAAAGTTATAAGCCTGATTGTGTATTGTGGTTCTGGCTATTAACGATGCTCTAAGGGTTCATCTTCTGGGTAATTATCTTCTGATATGAGGCAACACTCTTCTTTTATCAGTGTAACTACAGTGTCGCGATGGCCAGTAATAAAAACCTGCTTTATTCCATTGTGCTGCATACGGCTCTGCAACTCTAATGACTCATCCAAATGGAATGATGTCACATCCCTACTGAAATGAATCAAGCTTATAAAGAAAAATCAATGATGAAGCTGCCTCAGTGGTGCATAAAGCCTATATATATATCTATATATATATATAATCTAGCTAGATGGTTCTTTGATTAAAGAACCAGTAATGAGTATGCATGGAAAATGTGATACTTATCACTCGTAGCTTCTACGGGATGCGTTACACATTTTATGCTTCCTGGGGAATCAGCCAAGATTTATGGGAGCTCTGAGGACCTTTCTGTTTCTGCACTGTGCAGTTAATAGGCTACAGGATCATTACTAAATATTGCATCATTCACATGAAAAGAAATGACAACAGATCCTGCTGCTATGCTGTACCAAATGATACCAAATGCTACATTGCTGTCCATGCTCAGGATTAAATAAGTAGTATCGTAATAACTAATTACTCAACTTTGTTCATATAGGCCAAAAGAACTGGGTTAGAATTAAAGATTAAATAATAGCATTATGAAAAGATAAATATCAATCAATAATGTAAGCATGAACACGGGACGGGAAATTGGAACTTGGCTGCTTTACCTTCTCCTTAAATCTCCTCCACTCTTGCACAGTGTCCTTCAGAATCTTCTGCTGCCCTCTAACCACACCGTGTAGGTGAGTCCAGCGCTGACCCAGTGCACAGAGTGAACGACACGCTGCAGCACTGCACACAGCCTGATCAGACTCTGCTGACTGAGCTTTCAGGCGTGTTAGTTTTTCCTGCAGAAGCTCAACTTGAAACACCACATCCTATAAAGACATGTGGTCTGTTACTTACAACAAACCAATGTTAGAAATGATAAATAAAAGAGTTATCACATACATTATTGCTGTCAAAGCATTGCACTCACTAATCAGTTTATTAGGTACACCTCAGAAAAACACATTGTAGTTTACAATTATACACTGTAAGTCCTGTTTCTTTACATATTTTGTTTGTCCCCTTCATTCTCAGTTCTGCACTGACACTGACGTGGTGGTGCTGTGTTACTGTCTTTATGTGAGTCATGGTTCACCAACCAAAAATATCCAGCCATCAGCATCCTGTTGGCAGTGTCCTATAAGAACACAAATTGTGCAGCAACAGAAAAAATTACCATCTGCAAGGTAAAACAACGTGGTAGATGTGCCTAATAGAGTGCACAGTCAGGTTAAAGACTCCGGCAGCACTGCTGTGTCGGAGCAAATCATACCGGCACAACACACACTATCAGACGGCCACCACATCAGTGTGAGTGAAGTGCTGAGAATGATCCACCATCCAAACAGTACTTAACCTGTGCTGGTCCTGTGGGGGTCCTGACCATTATAGAAGAAAGTAAAATTACATGGACTACAGTCTGTAATTGTATAACGATACAGACTGGGAAATTCAGCAACTGGACATGCTAGCTCTATATACTATATAACTACATGAGTGGTAAATATACACTTCAGCAAAATCACTTTCAAAACGTAAAAAAAGTAGCAATTACCAAAAATTCTATTTTTATTCATTTTTTTACATCATGGACTGTGTGCCAAACATAGCCTATATGTACATGTGGTTCATGCTGCTAAGTGTAGCACCTGTACATCAGTCATATGTAAGGTGTTCATGAGAACACACATAATATACTGTATAAACAGCTACATTCAGGAGTATGGTAACATTCTCTTAGCTTAAAACTAACCAATTTAGCAACTGAGTGACACCGGGAAAACATCCCAGCTAAAATAAGGCTCATTGTGCAGACTTTCCTTAGAATGAAATCAACACCATTTGGAAAAAAAAATGTAAAACTGACCTGGTGTGCGCAGAGCTTGTCTTCAGCCTCTTGTAGTGAGCTTGCTTTGGCTTTGCTAAACTGTACCAGTCTCCTCTCAACTTCACTCATTTCCTCTATAATGTTGTCTCTGTCTTTTAGAAATGACGTCCACTGAGCAGAACATCTGAGGAAGAACATAAATACATGAACACATTTAGCTTAAAAAAACAAAACATTATATCCCTAAGTCATTGGCATCGTCAGATCCACTTTACTGTGGCACGTACCCAAGCAAATGTTGCAGTGCCCATCAAGATCACAGAGGAAAAAGAAAATTTTATCCTGAATTCCTGGGCAGACACACCACACAAATTCAAGCACTACATTTCCCATAATGCCCCAGCATCTTTCCAAAAGTTTGAGCAGTTAACGCCTTGTCTCAGAGCCTGTTGGTTTAACTTTTTTAAATTTAGTAATGGACAGTTACACGGCAGGAAAGGTAATAATAGCTCATAGCGATATGTTTTGGCTACTTATAACAGTATAACCTACCAAAAATACATACACTGCTCACAAAAAATAATTTCTGTGAGCAGTGTATGTACTGAACCACTAAAGCACAGACATTCATTAAACTAGCAAAGACATCCCTATGTCATAAATAGCATAAATGCTAGTCATGCTATTAATAAACACTCTTTAGTGTTAATTTATTCTTCATTTCTAATCCAGGTAACCACCACTTTAGTGTTAAATCACTTAATCTACTTGGTGCACAGCAGGCTTATTTCTTATGCACAGGAGTACCCATACAACCGAGGAGAGGAGTAAAGCTGTGCCCCTCTAAATTCTGTGTACGCCCCAGTAGGACAAGTATTCCAGAAACACCCCTGCCCTAAACCATATGGGATCATGAATATTTCATTCCCACAGCCTGTTTGGCATTAGTATGAATTTAGTCCCACTACACCATAAAAGCCATCTGGGGTTCCACTGTATTTTAAAATATAACTGTAGGGATTTACATCTACTCAACTAATTTTAAGGCTAGGAAATACATCCTGGTTTACAGTCGATCCAGTGTCTTCTTCAAATTGTAACCACAACGTTGAAGGAACACAATTATTTATTTAAATTATTATTATTATTATTATTATTATTATTATTAATAATATAAATTATTTATTTCTATGTATGCTGTAGCAAAAAAAGATTTCCTTTCACTTGATCTAAGGAGGAAAGCAAAAACCAACATAGACACACCCAACCCATTATGCCTTATGTACCAAAATATTTATCTATCTGTCACTGGCTTTACATAGATTTCTTCAAACTCTTCTGGAAATACAGCTACAATGGCATTTCCGGTTTCTGCTTGCCACCTCTAAACACAGTCCATAGCCATTACGGTGAATCTGCTTTCACTAATTTAGAATCGAAATGTATTTTAAACATCCAGCCTTATTAAGAAAACTGCAGCACTGAACTCAGCTCACCTTTCTAACATTTCCTGGTGATGTCTCAGCTTCTCCATGAGCTCTGCTCTCCTTTGATGGTTGTTCTCACAGTCTTGTTTCAGTTCCTTAAGGACATCAGAATCAACAAAGCTCTCCATTTGTGAGAGCAGGTCCTCAGTATTCTGCATTGCTTCCTTTATTCGCTGGCCCTGTGAAGTGATTCTTTGTACCTCCTTGAGGATTTCTGTAAGACTTTCCAGTCTTTGCTGTTTGAGGACAGCATCAGACTCTTTAAACCACTGGTGGATGGAATGCAAGGCACTTTGGTACTTGCCCAGCATGGATAGCGCTGACAGTAAGGCCTCCTGCGGGTAATACAGCATTATGGGGACAGATTAGGGTCGTGATCCTATTGTTTACTATAGAAACCATACTACATTGCTGGTGTACAATTCTTAAACTGAAAATTTTGCATATAAAGTTGAAGAAATGGTACCTAAAAAGTACCTAAGACTATGGAAATAAGACTATTATAAGACAATCATTACATGCTAGGATGATGCTAGGATGTATGCTTACTGTTGATTAGATTTTTTCTGTACATGAAATATATAACCAGTACAGAATAAGATTTACAGGACATGTAATTCCACTAACTCTCTTTCACACAGCCACCTTCATCAAATGTATCAATATGTGCTGGGCTGTCTCTCAGTTTTTTCATTTAGAGCTCATGGGTAAACAACCATTACTTCATGATTAATTGTGGAATAGAGTGGGGTAAGAAGCCATACAGAACAAGAGCTACACTACTGTATAAATCTTAGTCCACCATTTGATTTGGTATTACAGCTAAACAACATATTGTCGACCCAAAAACTTCCCTCCATAACACACTTCTCCATTTTCATTCCAATCTTTGCAAGCTTTAACATATCTTACTGACACTAAGTGCCACTGTAGTCTATAGAAGCTATTTTTGTTGTATCATTGCTGTCTATAAATGTCCTGTATTTTGTGGTTCTGTTCTAACAAAGAGACTGAGAAATAGTTCTGTGTTCATTATACCAACCCAAAACAATGGCATGCCATATCCAATGGTGACCTGAGACTTTTGCACAGTACTTTACTCTATTCCTGATTGTTATGGTGGTTTGAATAGAAGCATAAGTAATTAAAATGATACATAAATTACAGTAACTTTTCAGAAAATAGGAGTTCAGATACCATGGCCTATTTATTAGCCTTGTATGAACTGCAGGATAAAGCTGTGGAAATGCATGTTCTTCATTCACGAAACGCCTTACTGCAAGCGTCCAAAAATAACCCCTATAAACATGCCCACTAAAGCTGTTTTAGGCACGTCCCTTTGGATGTAGACCACATGGCAGACCAATTGTCCACTGTAAAGGAGTCATCTTGCTTTTTTAAGTTAATGAATATTAACTCATAACACACATGGGGTGTGTGATGCCAATTCATTGATTGAGAAGTATGAATTGGTATAGTCCAGTGAATGTCTGGTTTGATGTGTGAAAATGAGCAGCGTAGCAGATGTAAAAAAAAAAAGTGATTGCTTTTGGTTGCGTGCCAAAGACTATAGTGTGAAGGAAGTAGCTAAATACTGGACTATGCTCCAGAAGGTCCAGGGTTCAGATCCCACCTCTGCCACAGTTGGGTCGCTAAGCAAGGCCTTTAACCCACAGTTGCTTGGATTGTAAGACTGTATGAATTGTAAGTCAGGGAATCTGCTACATAAATGTAAAAAAAGATAAGTGTAAATTTGCAGGTGTATCGAAGCGTACGGTTTTACGTGTCAATCAGCAGTTTAAAAAATCCCAGTCTCCAAGGAAATGTACTTCAGAATCAATGGCGGTATTACACACTATTAGGTACGCTTCAGTCACAAGTGACCATTTTTTTGTATTAAGTATTTTTTTTGTATAATTACATATTGTGATTTGCATTACATGTCTGTGGATTTTCCAGGACTAGCTTGAATTTGTAACCAGGATAGAGAAGTCTTGACTCAGTTGGCTAACTAATGAAGTCGATTCCTGAAGTTGAATACGTTCTTAAAAAATACAAAGTGCTTAGAAAAAATTTGATTACACTTGCCTGTTTAATGTTGAGGGTTAACTGAACCTGCTTCTCCATCTCTGTGATGTCCTTCAAACACGTCTCAGTGTGACTGGGAAATGGCCGTTCATCAGTTCTGTATCTTTGTCTCTCATGTTGAATAAAAACCTCCAGTAATTTCATCCTAGATTTCATTTCCCGTTGAATCGCCAGTGCTGATCTGATCTCATCCTGAACTGCATCAACTTTGATCTCTTGTAGATTTAGGGAAAACCTGAGATTCTCTTTAACCTGCTGGAGCCACTCAAAGGTTTGACTGATTACAGACTGGATATCCTGCGTGTCCCCAGAACTGCGCTCGCATTCCTCTATGTATTTAGAAATCCTTGATTGTAAGTCTTGAAGTAGTGTCACTTTAGAGCAAACCTGAGTCTTAAGGGTGTCAGGATCGAATGGCTGTATCAGTCCTGTTAGATCTTCAGAATAAGAAGTAATCTCATCAAGCTCTTTGGATAATTTGTGCAGTTCAGATAATCTCACCATGGCATCTAACTGCGAATCAGAATAAAGCTTATCTAAATGTTCTTTTACTGCATTCATGCCACTGTCCATTTTTGCAAGCCTGGCACTGAAGTCATGTAACACATTCAGTGTCATGTTAAATTGGTTAACCTTTTCAGTTGTCACTAAATTAAGTCTGTTATGGAGACTAACCACTTGTTCAATGACTTCTCTTGAATACGGCTGTCCTGTGCTTTGGAAATCCTGAGCTTTACACCTCAACTCTTTCATTGCCCCAAAAAGATTCTCGAGTCCCTTCTGAATCTCTGTATAATCACTCTGCAGCCCTTCCAGATCCGAATTTGTCGGCTGTTTCTCTAAGTCATCGCATTGCTCCTGAAGTTCCTCCAAAGCTTTGCGGGTCACTTCAGTCAGCGAATCGAATTCCCTGCGCTCCAGGATCATGTGTTGGATCCTGTCTCGCTTCTCTTTGGTCGCCAAAAGAATGCCGTTGTACTGTTGCGGAAGGCCGTTGAGTTTCTCATCCAGGTAGCCGTGATCCACCTCGTTTAAGGTGGGAAGAATTTCCTGTCCTGCCCTCTGGACGATAAGTAAAAGGTTCTCATAGGCTGAGGTATGATCCAAAAGCTGCTGAAATTTAGCCAGCTGCATCTGCAGTTCCTCGTTACCCCAGCCGAGATCAATAACCGGAAATGTGGCTGCCTCCGCCCGTCTTAACCACTCGCAGATCCGGTCCAGGTCTACTCTGAAATACTTCCGGGTAACCAGAGCTTTCTCCAGGTACTGCAAATGCTGGGCGCACCTTTGAAGAGAAGCCTCAAAGGTTGCTTCGAGTTCTTCAAGCCTCTGAAGTGTCTCAGCCTTCTCATCTTCAGTTGCATCTTTTACCAGTTCACGGCCTTGAGCCCAGAACGACGTCATCTCCATTTGATACGCCCTCAAGCTGCTGCATACATTCTTGCAAGTAGACACCTGCTTGGAGAGCTCAGTTGGTAAGAGGGCAACATGCTCATCTGTGAGAACCCTCTGCTCTTGTTGTTTGATCCATCCAGCAGCCCTGTCCAGGGCCTGGAGGAATTGTGTCCGCTCTGTGAATACCTTACTGAGGCTTTTGTGGCGTTGAGCTGCCTTGTCTCCTAAAGATTCAACCTCTGCCTGGACCTCACTTACCAGAGTCTCTAGTTTTCTTTTTTCATTCAGTCCAAGATGTGAATAAAGACTGTCAGCCTCACATGCAGACCGAGTCATGAGCTGCTTCTTGGCTTCCAGCTCTGCACAAAAGTTCAGGTGGTCAAACAAAAATGTCTGAGCGAGGTCTGGAGGTGGACTGGCCTTCAGAACCTCAGAGAGGGAGGGTCGCTGCATTTCGGCCCACTCCTTGGTTTCTCGTAATTGATCTTCTAAATGGTTCAGGTCTTCGAGAGTTTGAACTGTCTCCCGTAACTTCTGTTCAACTTGAGTTTCCATTCGAGTCCAGCGCTGCTCCAGGTGTCCCACTTGTTCCTTCACAAGGTTCTTATCCTCAAGGCTGAGACGTGACAGGATAGCATTTCTATTATCTCTCAAGTCATCGAGCACACAGCGCTGGTCCTGAAGGTCTATGGACAGCTTTTTCAAAGCATCCATGCACCCCGCAGTACTCTCCATGTCTCCTCTAAAAAGAAATAAACCAAGAACCAACCATTGTTTAAATGAACATTAACCAGTATTATCTAAGTGTTAGTCCCAGCAGCAAAACTGGCACAAATGGTGAAGGTACAGATGCAGCACTGAGTGTTTTGATGGGATCTGAAAAGCTTTAGTCTTTCCTCGCGCTAACAGTCAGGATGCCCACAGAACCAGCACAGATCAGGTACTATTTGGGTGGTGGATCATTCTTAGCACTGCACTGACTGATGTGGCAGTGCTGTGTTACTGTGTATTGTCCTGGTATGAGTGGATCAAATCCAGCAGTGCTTGCTGGAGTTTTTTTTAAAGACTCAAAATTATTAGACTATTAAACTATTAGACACATCTATCATGTTGCTCCACCTTCTAGGTGTAAAATCAGAGGCAGTAGCTCATCTGATGTTGCACAGTTTCCGTTCAGTCATTCTCTAATCCTTCATCAGTGCTCACAGAATGCTCCATACAGATGCTGATGTTTGATTCACTCATACCAGCACAACACACACTAACACACCACCATCACGTCAATGCCACTGCAGTGGCACTGATCCCTGCTGGTCCTATGGGAGTCCTGACCATTAGAGAACAGAGTGAAATGTAGGAAAAGCATGTCGTTAAACAGATCAAATACAGAGTACAATATTCTGTAATTGTAGCAGTAAGAAATGCAGAGGGTCTAAAATGATGATATTCAGACATGAATTCAAATCATATTCAGATATATACCAAGGAATCAGACTCAGGTCATCAGGAACTGCTGTTTCCAGCAGCAAGCTCTTACCACCGAGCCACCAGAGCTGTAAATTTAGTTTTCCGAAATACGGCTTTTTTAAAGTAATAACAGTAATAGAGTAACATAATGCCCTTCTGCCTACCTCTGATATCGAGTCAACATTAATGCAAGGTTTTAATCAGGGGTCAACAACATGATCTGCAAATGCTCCTTTATGCTTGTTGCCCTTCTGCCTACCTCTGATAGCGAGTCAACATTAATGCAAGGTTTTAATCAGGGGTCAACAACATGATCTGCAAATGCTCCTTTATGCTTGTGAATGTTAATTTCAGCCTAACAGAAATCCTACTACCAATTTTTAAGGCCACCATTTGATTAAGTGCCTGAACTCCGCTGCAGCTCCTGCTTGTTCGACATAAAAAACCTGCAGCTGGTCTGCTAAATGCTATTAACTTAAATTCAACCCCACCAAACCTATCCAGACAATATTAAAGATAAAAAATGCTTTTTTTAAAAAAAATGACGATTCAATTCTGAAGAAGTATGAATAAGATACATGCCTGGACAGATAATCCCATTCCTTGAACAACTGGTCAAACAGCTCTTCTGCCATGCTGAGGCACTCCTGATAATCTCCACTTCTCTGACGATCTTCCTCTCGCTGTTCCAACAGCTCAGTGGCCTGCTTTGCCAGCTCCAGCCAAGAGCGTCGCAGACGGCCCACTTCCACCAGCTCGGGAGACTCCTGAGCATCCACCAGACTACCAACATTCTCTCTGAGCTTAGTAAGATCTGCCTGACTGGCTTGGATCTCCTGGATAAAGTCCTGTGTGGTAGAAAGCAGAGGTCATCAACATAGGACTATCCAGGCTATGTAATACCTGGTGTGATAAGTAGAACGGCCAAGAGTATTTGAGCTCTCAGAATACAATTATAACTCAAAATAAAGCCCAGAATCATATCATAATGTGTTCTATTTACACACAGGGATGGACAATAATCATGGACATGAAAAATTCTAGTCACACATACATATTCTAAGTCAGATGTGGAACATGCATGAAGAGCTCTGCTTACCAGGATGTGACAAACAAGGTCATTAAGAACCATTTGCTGTTGCACCATGTTTAAAGTTGTCTTCCTGTACACTGAGTAAGTACTTTATTATGAATATTATACTGATACTAGGTGGGGTTGCCCTGTTGTAGCTCATCCAACTTAATGTTTGACATCTTTTGCATTCTGAGGTGCTTGTCCGCTCACTACAATTGAACAGGATCTGTTACCGTGGCTTTCCAGTCAGCTTAAACCCGTCAGGCCATTCCATTTCAGCACTGGTTGGAGAACACTGATGCAGATCAATAAAACAAGAGTATATTAAAATATTTTACCTGGGCCTGGTCCAGCTGATTCTGGCAGACCTTTGGTTCAAGTTCTGCTGGTCTCCTAAGCATGTTCTGAAGAAACTTCTCAGCTTCTCGGAGACGAGACTCGAGATCGGTGCGCAGCCCTCCAATTTCCCTCCAGCGTTCACACAGTTCCTGAGATTCCAACATCCTTTCTTCAACCTAAATTAAGGGGAAAAAGTGTCTTACAAATGTCACAGTTTTCTTTTTACAACATTATTATTGGCTATTATGCCTATAAATATATAAGGTAATTATACAGTTTAAAGAACATTGTCTGTCTCTCCATCGCTCTGTTCGTCTGACTATTGCTCTGTCCATCTGTATGTCTCTCCATCTCACTTTGTCTGTCTGCCTGTTTCTCCATTGCTCTGTCCATCTGTCTCTCTACCACTCTGCCAGTCTTTCTAATGTTCCACCCATCTATGTTCATCTCTATCACTCTTTCCATCTGTCTGTCTCTTTCTCTACCGCTCTGTCCATCGGTCTATCTGTCTCTCTGTATTACTCTGTGTGTCTGTCTGTATATTGCTCTGTCTATCTATTTCTATTGCTTCGTGTGTTTGTCTCTTTTTGTCCTGCTTTGCTTTTTTCATTCTTCTGTCTTTCTGTAGATTTTTATCACCCTATCTGTTAACAGAGGGTCGTTGCTAAATTACCTGAAGCTTGACTTGCTGGATATCAGCAGCAGTCTCCTGCACCTTCTCCTCAGTCAGGTCACAGGTGGAGCACACCAGCTGCAGGTAGGTACTGGCCTGCTCCTGCAGAGCCCGCTCCTGCTTCAGCTAAGTGACAAATAAAACACATTTATGGTCTATATAGCTACAGTGTCTTGACATAAGTATTTAATTTCCCCATTTTGTACTGTTTCAAACTGGAATTGAAACGAAGTATAGTCACGAATCTATACAAAAAAAGTTAATATTATTTAAGTGTACGATAAACCAATGCAGGTTGCAGAATTCTTAATTGAAAAATACATATGTAGCTCAAGATTTAATGAGAATGAATCAAAGCATGTCGTGTTTATTACAACCAATTGCTACCAGAAGTCCCTCAATTTAAAAAAAAACAACAAATGGGATCAAACACTGCTCTTCACATTGAGATACCTATTGAACCATGGTGGCTATGTGTTTTTCTACTGTAGGGACTGGATGAAATCAAGGGCAATCTTTGAAGAAAGCCTGTTCTAGAGCCCCGAGCACAGATGTTCAACCTTTCAAGAAGACACTAAGCTAAGGACACTAAGGACTCTAAGCATACTCCCAACTCTACAAACTTAAAAACTTAACCATCATCATAATTCATGACCAGATGTGCAACATGCAATACATCTTTTATGTGAAACACATTACAGACTTGCAGCTGTAGTAGCAACAAGAGAGTGATCCAGGGGTGAAGAATATACAATGAATTAATCAATTAATTAATTTTGTTTAATTCGCGAATTAAATAATGCATTAAAATGATTAAGAACAGATTTTAAAAAATCAAACATGCAATAAAAAGCAGGGTAATAAAATCAAGACATTCAGATTTACAAAGATCACCGATACATTTAATGCTGAATAAAGTTTGTCTGATATGCGGACCTGAGCTAGCGCCTCCTCCAGGCATCGTGGTGTATGTGCAGGGGGTTGTAGTTCGTCCTGTATGTTGAAGAGCCAGGTCTGACACTGCTGCAGCGCATCTCTGTGGCTCACATGTCTCTGAAGTTCCCTGTCCAGACTCTGATAGACCTGCACACAAACACACACAAATACACATACACATACACATACACACAAACATGCATACACAAACACAGATACAAACACACACACACCTCTGTTAACATTATACAATATTCAGTGTCATTTTAAAATCCTAAAACAGGATTTATATTTCTGAACAATATAATCACAAGCTTGTTGATTAGTGAGCTAAAATAATGAGTTTTACACAAATTATTGAAGTTTCATGAAATGTGGCCCTCGTCTTGCTCACAAAATTAAAGTATAACTTTTTTTTATTTCCCCCATTTCTGCTCAATTTATTTAATTCCCCTTGTCGACATTTCTTCAAAACTGTGAACCAACACAATTCTGACACATTAAGAAGGGCAATAACATTAAGACTGCTCAGTATTAACAATGGTAAACCGGGCCAATGAAAAGGTTTTCTTTTGGTTAGCTATTGAATGCTGTGGCATTTAACAAGCAGAGTAGAAAAGCTGATGCTGATTGACACTCCTAATACTAAACCCTTGGCAGGGGGCAAACAGTAGCAGTCACATTTTGGCTGGCAGTGTATTTAGTCTGGCATTGGCGCTCCAGACTGCAAGGTGGCGGGATTAACGGTACAGCAATGTGCAGACAGCGAAGGCCAAGTTTGGCAGAGGATTATGTTCCTGGGAGGCATTAACTAAAAAAGGGAGGATTTTATCACAAGCTGGGTTCCATGTGCAAAGCGGACGGTGTGTGTGTGTGTTGGGGGTGGGGGTATTAATGGACTGGAGGTTTTACTTTGTGTACTGTTGGGTGGCAGAGCGTGCCATTAGGTTGGCACATTAGATGTGCAAAGGGCTGAAAGCTATACTGGGCTTTTGGGGCATTAGATAAGGGACGCCAGCAGTTAATTTCCAAAGTGTCTTCTACCCTTCAAATCCAGGGTTAGCCTAGAGAACTTGCTTTATCCAGACAATAATGACCATTATGAAATGTTTTTTCAATGACAGCCAGCTCCCTTGACTTGGTAGCAAAAGCAAAGCAAAACAACTGGATGTTACTGTGACCCTGGGTTCACTCCCAGACAGGGCTTGCCATGTGAAAGTTGGGTAGTGAGATGACAAAAACACTGCCTGGAGCAAGGCTCTTATTCTACTATTGCTTGGATTGGAAAATGAAATGAGTTGTAATTCGCTCTGGAGAAGAGCATCTCCTAACTGACTAACTGTAATGTACAGAGGTGTTTGAAAGGTTGTAAACCCATTTAGAATTGTCAGTATTTCTGCACAACAATGACCTAAAACTCTCACACAAGTCCTAAACGTAGATAAAGATAACCCAATTAAGCAAATGAGGGAAAGATTATACTTGTTTATTTATTTATTGAGGAAAATTGTCCAAGTGTTACTTGCATGTCAGCCTTTAGGATGTGAAGATGAAATTAGAGTCAGAGCTTTTTAATTAATGGGTTGATAAACAGGTGTGAATGGATGCTGTGCTGTACATAAAAATAGGGCTCGATCAAAGTCTGGAAGTGTGTCACGACATGAACGACATGAGATTTCTGAGAACCTCGGAAAAAGAGTTGTTGATCAGGCTGGAAAAGCGTTTGGAAACCACCAAGTCAAGATGGTGTACAAATTGAAGAAATGACACCACCTTTGAAATTCAATTCTTGATGCATTTTGACTAGCAAAATTTGTCTTGGTTCTTGTTGTTTTCTAGTTACTCAGCACACCTGCTTAAACATATACAAGTGGGAGTTGTGTGACTCGTTTCAAGTTGAAACTTGGTTCACGATTCAGTGATTGAGAATAGCTCTCACACCAGTGAAGATGTGCACTGTGTTGTGCTTCCTTCTTTATTTTCACATATACAATACTGTATTCTTAGTGCAAAGTTTCCATGGGTCCTAAAAATGCTTGTACCGACTGCCAATCAAAAAGAAAACTGTAAAAACATATGCTACAGAGCCAGGGCTACAGTAAGCATTAGCAGCAATGAGTTCACCAATAAAGTAAGTGTTTTGCTTTTACTTTTCACTTTCAATCCATTACTCACTAAATTACACCTTGAGCTTGTAATTGAGCTTTGCGCTGTCATGGCTTTGGCATTCTGTAGGTTAATGAAATGTTTTAAACATTAAGTTACTTCTCATTACTTATCATAGTATGCTTTCCATTTCTCTGCTATGATACAGTATAGACACTCCAACACACACTTCAGGATCCAACTTATGACGGAATTATCTGAATGTATCGCCATCAGAAATCATGGAGCCCCTGTACAATAACTCCATTAATGCATAGAATAACTATACTGCTCACAAAAATTAGGGGATGTTGAATTATAAGATATTTCATTTTGAAGTAACCGCTAATTTTTGTGAGCACTATAATATGGTGTGGATTTTCTGGAGGTCTGGAAAAGATTCATTCCATTTACATGATCCCTTATGGGAAAAATGTGCTCTGTATTTGTCGTTTTCGGTTCTTGAGCAAATGAACACCAAGAACCGAGGTACCCCTGTACAAGTATAATGAGGGATCATTGTTGTCTGGGTGAATTAAACAAACTGGCAAAAACACCAACATAACTAAAACATTCTTACATTTTATTAAATCTAAATAGCATCAGATCTTGTGAGTGGTGGGCAGCCAATAGCTTAGTAACCTTGAGACAATTTATTAGGGAAATCAGCCTGTGAGTGGATAATTGGCATGAGCA
Source organism: Parotocinclus haroldoi (assembly GCA_034779995.1). NCBI lineage: Eukaryota > Metazoa > Chordata > Actinopteri > Siluriformes > Loricariidae > Parotocinclus > Parotocinclus haroldoi. The sequence goes on from JAUZST010058124.1 coordinate 22,203, forward strand.
GCCTAGGAGAGCTGTATTAGTCCTGGCAGGGCACTGGCTGGTTCAAGGTGAACACACAGAAGATGGTTCAGTGCTGGCACCATGTTAGAACACTGGCAGGAGACTCACCCGCTGTGCAGTGCTGCAGATGGCTGAGTAGCTGTCTCGAGCTCCCTGCAGGTGGCTCTGGGTCTGCTGGCGAAGGCGGGCCTGGAAGCGCTCAGTGCAGCCAGACATCAGATCCTCGGCTCTGTCCTTTAGCCTGGCCAGACGCTCTTCAAAACCAGCAATCTCCTCCATGATGGCCTGGGATTAGCAACACATGAGCACATCCATATAAATGCCTCAGCTACTACCTAAGCATTCGTCTTTTAGAGACACAAAGATATTTCACTTTCATTAATTGTTAACAGTAAGATGCAAACAGTAATGCATCCTAATTAAACCCTGCTTATCCTGGTGAGGATTGTGGGGGGAAGGGTTGGAGCCTAACCCAAAATTCACTGGGTGAAGGCCGAGATAAACCCAGTTCATTACAGAGTTCCATAAACACAACACATGATTTTTACATTGCAGCCAACCCAGGAAACAAATCCAGACCTGCAGGAACTGACTTTTCCTGCAGCTGGCTTATCCACCACACATCTGCCACAGCTGCTAGTTCAAGTACAGTGGTACCTTAGTTGTCGACCACCTTAAAACTTGAGTAATTCAGTTCTTAAATGCATTTTGACTAGAAAAGAATGTGTCTTGGTTCTTATTGTTTGCTTGGCACTTGGTGCACTTCCTTAACTTAAATGAGTCAAGCCATGGGTCTCGTTCTAGCTGAGACTCAATTCAATCAGTGATTCAGATTCAAAACAGCTCTTGCTCAGTGTGCTTATCGAGATTTTCTTTATTTTTAGATTTACAGTACTGTATTATTAGAGCAAATAAGTCATAACATAAATCCAATCCAAATGAAAACAATAACTATATTCTTCAGAACTTAGGCTGCAGGGAGCATTAGCAGCAATGTTAGCGCTCTGAGTTCACCAGCAGAGTAAGTGTTTTGCTTTTACTTTTCACTTCATTTCTTTTCACTTTCATTCATTACTCACTAAATTACATGAGATTTTTGTTAATGATTTTGGCCGACTGTAGGTTCATGTAAGCTTATCATAGATTTTGTAATATACAGTAAACTACATAAAGTATATAAAAGTAAAGTTTTACCAAACACTCAACCTCTGATACATTTAACGTATGTTTTCATATTTCCATCGTAAATCAAAACATACCCATACAAAACATCTCCTTTACAACAGCACATTTCCTTTTTTTCATTCCATTTTTCCGTGTTGTCACAATTCGCTTAGTAATCATCAGTTTTGGTTCAAGGCAAGCCTTTTGGAACATATTAATTAAATGAACCGAGGTACCACTGTATAAATTAAAAAAATATTTTTTAAATATGCAATAT
>JAUZST010058135.1:0-50268 GCA_034779995.1 Parotocinclus haroldoi
ATATTACGTTCACCATTTGCCACCCAGCGTCATAAATTGTTTTGATAATACAGTCATTTTGCTCATCTTGTTTATTTGTGTATTTGTCATTTGTGTGTTTTACGCATCTTAGAAAAAAATCATGAAAACATACAGATTCAGAGTGGACTGCTTATTGTGGTTACTCCACCACAAACTTTAGTTTGTACTAGGTGCTGTAGCAAATGCAACAAATGGTGCTTGGACTTAAAATGTGATGCTTAGCCATTTTAATGTTCGGGATCTGTATTTAAAACAATGGAAATTCAACCCAGGCCAAACACTGGCCCTGGGATTTTATTATACTTGGAAAAAAGATTTTGTTTTCGGTTTGTTTTTAAAATGTAGCCACTGTGACATTTATAAGATCTGTCTAATATTTTTCAGTAAAGCTGCACAGACATTTGATGTGTATTAATGTCAGAACAGCCAGGTTGTTTGTTACAAAATGACCAGTTTACCTTAAAATTAAATCATCACACCAACCATTACCAAAACTAAATCGTCACACCTCACGTGGGATGCTGCTAAAATGTGCAAAAGCTAGCTTAAATGTGTAATGATGAAATACAATGCTCAAAATACAAACTCCTTGAATACATTTAATAGCTACTGGGAAAACAATTTTAAACTGTGTTCTCCAGGAGTATGTATGACTTTAACTTACGTAAATGACTCCGATTACATATAAATGCATTTCCATTGTAGCCCGGGGTGAATAGGGTGTGCATGAAATCAAAACCTCAGTGGAGAAAATTCGCTCCAGAAGACAGGACATGCAGACATGGTTCTGGGAGAATTTGGCCTGGCCTCAGGACCAGACATTTTTACTTCCGCATTGACAGAGCTGGGTTATAGTCATATGCAAAACTATGTAATTAGCACCTCTATTTCTCTTCAGAATTTTCACTGTGTAGAAATTAAAAGATGGACATTAGCATAGAATAAATACTGCAACCATAACAATATTTTCAAATGTTCTATTTCCAGTAAATACTTTTTTTGTATGTTTGGTAAATAAGGAAGAAATAGTAGATGAAAAAGTCGAAGATGAGAATTTGCAAAATTCAAAATGAACAAATAAACTTGAGCTACTCTAATGAGGCGACGAAAAAATATGTCTACTATATGGAACAGTGCTACAGAATTAATAGACACCCTAATATTAGAAATATTTAGTGATTTAATTCACAAACTCTTCATTTAGTCACCTGTAAGTGACAAAATACTGTCCCAGGGGCATTGGATTACTAGTATGTGATAAGATGGCTAACCCTCTTCCTCCTGCTCACCCTGGTTTTGTGGCTGCTTTTCTTTCCTGAACCTGGGGCTGCTGAACCTGTCCCTGGCATGACCCTGCACAGGAAATCAGTCCAGTCTGTGGTCTCCCTGCTGCCCTGCCCACTCTGCTTTGGGTCCAAAAAGGTGAGCCCTCTAAACTCTTTAACTCTCAGGTTGCTCTCCCCGGGTTAACCCTCCTTACATCCTCTCACTCTCTTTCCCTTTATCCGGTGGTCTGTTTATCCTTATTTCGTTGGATGGCCATTTTCAGACCAGAGATACCTGAGGCTGCAGGCAGGACTGTGATATTTTAGATTTATGACTACAGTGCATAATGGATACAAAGCGAGATACAGCTGTGTTTGACTTGATCATGATATATCATGTGTCCAGTGGTTACTTATCACACGTCTATAGTTCTGTAATGATAGAGATGGTGCTGGGTTTTGGAAGGTTCTGATAGGAGAAATTTGTTTATATATCTATAAATATGTTCACAAGGATGTTTCACAAGCGCGCGCACACACACACACACACACACACACACACACACACACACACACGCACGCACGCTGTGGGATTTTGTTACAAATAAAGAGATTTTGTTTTGTGAAACAACAAAATGTCACAGCAAATAAAGGAAATTATCTATCAGATGCTTCTATTATTGTGGGTATATTCATTCTCCACAATGATATATAAACTTGAACCCCTCCCCAAGCACACAGTTTTAACCAGTTTGTCGTTGTTTGTCTGAATAATGAAAGCACTGTGAGCTTTCAGCAAACTGATTCATATACACTCCGAACATGTGTGTAGGGCTTTGTTCTATCAATGCTTCCAAAGCTCTGTTAACCTGAGGTTTGCATTAAAATGTGAAAGAGGAAAGGGAAGGGCAGTAATTCAATTACATGCCTTGAATGTTGGGAGTTGATCCCATGTGAAACGGGGATGGTTCTTCCTCTGAAGCCTTTTCTCTTTATCTCGCTGTCTGTCTAGCACACTGACCAGTTGAGGGTTTGACTGACAGCTGATCACCCCTGGGTCATTAGACAGGACAGAAGCAGTCTGGGAAGTGGTTTTATTCTGAGTTTGTTTCTGAGAACCTTAGGTGGTGGAATGCATATGTGTGCTTGTGCGTATGGGAGGGGGTGATGGGGGGATTGTCCTCTCTATGACCTCCCAATCAGCCAGAAAAAAGAGTTAATAACAAAATATAATATGATTAATATGGCAGAATATAACCGGATAATTCTTTACATATTTTGTAGAGTATAGATTAGAAAAGAGTAGAATATCAGTGCATTTAAAGTGGACCTCTCTGGACTTGCATAAGGAAGCAGCCTGTGTAAATAATATGTTCATCCAGTCACTCACTCATCAAGGATTCCTTCCATTTCCTAACTCCTCCATTGATTTATATATCAAATCATCCACCAAGTGATCCATCTCTTCATCTCCCATTCCACACATCTATTCATCCCTCTATCCCTCTATCCCTCTATCCCTCTATCCCTCCATCCCTCCATCCATCCATCCCTCCATCCATCCATCCATCCATCCAACAGGCCATCCAGCCATTCATGTGAGCATTCATCTTTTCATCTCCCAATCCACATACCCATCTATTCATCCATAAATTCCTCCATCCATCCATCCATCCATCCATCCATCCATCCATCCATCCAACCAATCAACCAGCCATCCTTCAATCCATGTTACTGTCTCCATGTTCTGGCATGCTGAGATATTACTAAACAGCTGCAAAACTGACTGACCCTTATCAGTGCCAGGCAGCCACCTCCTTTCAGTCTACAGGAATTCATAAATAGTTGCCTCAACAAAACATCTGGTTATCTAATCATCCCTTCATCCACCCAGTCATCCATGAAAACATTCTTCTCTTATCTTCCAGTCCATATACCCATCTATCCATCTATCCATCCATCCATCCATCCATCCATCCATCCATCCATCAATTCATCCATCCATTCATTTCCATTCATCTATCCACCCAACTGTCCATCCATGCATCCCTCCAATTATCATTCTGTCCACCCTGTCTGCTTGTCATCCAAGTCTATTCATCCCTTTATCTAGCCATTTATCATCCATCTATCTATCTATCCACCCATCCATACTTCCAAGCTACCAACAAGCTAGCCATCTATTCATCCATTTAGCCAGCCAGCCAGCCAGCCAGCCATCCATCCGTTCATGCAGCTGTCTCTTAATCCACCTACCCAAGTACTGCCATTTCCATATACTGCACTGAGATGCAAAACTGAGTGACAGGCAGTCACCTTCTTCCAGTTTGCAGGAATCCATAAACATGCGCCTCAGCAAAACCATCTGGGTATGAGTTGACCTGCTGTGGATGCACACCATTGCTAAAAATAAATAACCCCTAAATGTGTTTATAGTAGATTGTGAGTGAGTGCAGAAGTATCCTTGTGACCTATAGTCCTGATTAAATTAAAAGTGATCACACAATGACCATGAAAAAATTTCTGGTGCATAGATGCTTAGGACATGGGATGTTCATTAGCTGCAGCCCGAGGCTGGGAACTTCTCCTCAGATATAGCTAACCACCAAAGTTGGCTCAGGTTCCTAGTTTACATATTTCCCCCATTCGGCCTGTGCACTCTAAAAAGTCAGTCACTTCCCCAACACTAACAACAGTCTATCGCTAGATGAACTGCACACACCACAGATTCACAATCACTGCTAAAAATAAACAATTCCTAAATGTGTTTATAGTGAATGGGGAATGAGTGGTAAAACAGCCCTGTGTCCAGTGTAGCTCTATAAATTTCTACGACATTATAGTTTCAATGTATAATACTTTAGGTTTTGAACATTAGGTAAATATTAAACTCGTATACAATATAATTTTAATAATAGTTTTAAAATATTTAAACTAGCCCAAAATAAAAAAAATGGCTTTGGTGGCTTAGTGTTAAAAGCTATTTACAGAATCCTGAGATGGACTGGAACCCTGTGAATTCCAGGTTAGGTTTTAGACCCTCCCTAGTGATTCCCCAGTGAGCAGAATAAATAGAGATAAGACAGGATTCTCTGCATTGCTTTTTCTAACATCTTTTTATTCCAGCTATATCTCTTTGACATTTGCAAACATCATTACTCATTACTTAATCAGTCATCGGTCCAAACTGAAACTGGCTTTGTAGCATCTTTTTTGTGTTACACCTCTCCAAGTTTGTCCATCATTGAAATAACGCAAGATATGTGTTTTAGTAAAATGTAGTTTGAACTTAGCCATATTATACTTAGCCTCTCTATTAGGCATAAAGAAATATTCTTGACATTAATTTAGTGTTTCACATCATATCATCATTTAGCAAATGCCCTTATCCAGAGCGACTTACAAAAGTGCTTTGTGTTCCCCAGACCACACCTCATGTTAGTACAAAATAAGCAATCCAATAAGAGGCTCTGATGTAGGTAAAATCAGCAAAACACACAGGCAAATGGTTGTATTTATTTATTGCTTCAGTCTGAGTGCTGAGTAAAGAGTTTTTATTGATCACTCCCCACTATATGTCTGTACTCTCCATGGTTTAATTGATAGCTAATGATTTCATACTTGTGTTCATAGAAGTGAAAAAGATCCATGTTTTATTCCCAGTGTAACACACATTCTAGCATCACTGTGAGCAGCAAAATCATGCAATACTTAGCTTTTACATAACTCCTGAATTTGGCAATACAATATCACCATTAAATGAGTGACATCTGCCAATTCTCCACCCCATGCAAACCATTTCCCTCATAATAACATACATAGTCTGTAATAACAGTTCCTACGAAGTAGCATAAACTACAAATCTTGTTTGCTTATTTCAGTTACTTTCTCTGGATCTAACAGAGAAACCAAAATAGAGTCATCAGCATCCAAGAGCTTTTTTTCACAGTTTTGTTTATGTTGTTTGAATAAAATTAAATAACCTTGTAATATTCATTCTTCTTCTTCTTCTTCTTTTTTTTTTTTTTTTACAAAACCTAGACAGCGCATGTCCTGCATTGCACATAACAGCTAGTCAAAACAATTGTAAATTCATTCCCTTATTTTTCAAATTTGCTTTCATTTCAGCAACAGTGGATGAACATAGAAATGAAACATTTTTAACATTTATTTTAAATGGTAACACTTTACAATACGGGTACATAATATTGTCAAATAAGTTCATTAAAGCAGTCTGTATGTGAAATTACATTGGAATAGACACTGAAATATGGAATGATCTCATGGGTCACATATTTAAATTTGTCAATAGGATTAAAATGTATAATAATTACATTTGCTTAAAATTAACAGTTATTTACCGTTACCTTATTCTAACATTCGTAAACAAGGTGGCACTACTTTTACCCCTCAATTCTAAATACACAACTGTTCATCACCAGAGTGAAAGACACATCAAAACAGCATTTGTTACAGAGACAGAGAAAGAGATGCTGCTGCCCTCACCATGAAAAGCAGAAAAGCAGATGGAAAGTGAAGTGAATATACAGTGTATATATATATAAGGTGGGTCATTATATATACATAATAACTGTAAACAATACAATTACTGTACATAGAAGTTGACTTTGATGTCTTTAGGCATTGTTCTTAAGTATAATACATAATAAAATACACATGAAAATATATTGCAAACAGAATGAGTACACATCACTTTGTAGGACCATACAACATGTAGGCCAAAATAACATATTCATACACAACCAAAGTTGTAGCAAATTACTAAATATATAATAACAATTAGTTCATATAAGTAATATCTGCTGCTGAACATTTGAATGTTAAGTAAGAATTAATGTGGATTTCTTTTGGTCAGTTAAGTGTAATCTATAAAATTTATAGAAGTCATCCAGGCTCCTTAAATCTTTTTTTTTGAAAATTTACCCTGAAGATGAGCTTTGGTTGGCCTATTGCTTAGCAACAATATTCCTAAAGATGCAATAACTGGTTGGACATTGCTCAATACAGAAACTTATAAATAAGATTTAAATCTATGCAGAATTTCTGCACAGTTACGATATTGTTAAAAATGATCTAATTTAATCAAGGGCTTTATAAATGCATTTTATGTCTAGGTTCTCATTATGTTGTTTTTTTTTTCCTTAAACAGATCAAGCCAAATACCACTGACTTCAGCAACAGCAAAATAAATCAGGGACGATGCAGCCTTTCAAATACAAAATGGTTTACACCTCTGCGGTGATTTTTCACTGTTCAAAACAGTAATTTCTTTAACTGCTTGCTCCGATGTATTTATTTTCATTTACTCATCATTTACTATCCTGGTAGGTTTGGGGGTAATGTGGTACAAAGTAAAACGTTACAATTAATAATTACTTTTTACTGTAACTATTACAGTATAAACTCTAGTAATCACATTACAGTTATTCTCTCTCTTAAATGACATATTAATGTAGTGTCAGCGTGTTTTCATTTATAAAATTCTAATTATATGCACTGGGTGACCCAAAAAACTTTAGCTATGTTAAATATTTAGGTTTTACAGTTAAATCAATGTGAAGGACGATTGAAGAATACATTTCCGAATGTCATTTTGCTAACATTTTAACATTTATTTCAATTTAAATTTTGAATCCTCTGGAATTTAAGAAGGTTTATTACTGGCCTACACATTTCAAATTGATGATGTATCAATCAGCTTGCCCATTGGAAATGTATGATGTCATTAGTTTTATTATACACGTGGTTATATTATTTCAGCCGCCCAGTTATTAAAGCTGATATTTGCATGTTGTCAAGCGGTTACATAATTTTGTATGAAGTAGATGTGTCTGACTATGATTTACGTCTGTTTAGAAAGGTTTTGAAACTGGAATGTATATTTTGTGGTAAGGCTTTCAGTCCGCTAGTGAGGAAAAAGTCTGAGGTAATGGTTGTGGTGTAAAAAAACCTCTGAAAACAAATCCCTATGGCGAAGAGCTAAGGCTTTCAACCACATCCAGAGCCACACATTGTATAACTTCTTTGGTTAATATATGCACTGTTATGTATCTTATGATTTGACTTCTTTTCAGTGTTCAAAGTGTAAACGATAATGTAAAAGGAACATTTAGATTTTTTTATATTAAAGTGAGACTTTAAAATGCTTCCCCTTTTTTTGAACAGTCCAACAAATTGTATATCAGAATGCAAAGCAGTGCACTAGTGATGTGACCACTGCACTATGGAGAGACCAAATGTCGCTACAATGTTGCTACGGACTATTCCTGCTTGAAATCAGTTATTTATAATTTATCTACAGTACTACAGAAAAACTGTTAGATGTTCTACATTTTTCAGTTTATGCCCTGAGTATTCTTTATTGAAGATTTAGTGCTCAGTGCACTTTGTAGTTCTGCAATTACAGACCGTAGTCCATTTGTTTTTCTGCACAGTTTGTTTGTACGTGTTACTCTTTTCCTCACAGAATAGGTGCTATTTGAGTGGTGGATCATTCCCAACATTGCAGTGTGTGTTGAGCTAGTACATTTGGATCAGATACAGCCATGTTTTAAAACACTATAAACTCACTGCTTATCATCTATCATATTTCTCCACCTTTCAGATGTAAAGTCAGAAACAGCAGCTCATCTGTTGCTGCACAGTTTGTGTTAGTCATCCTCTAATCCTTCATCAGTTCTCACAGGATGCTTCCTTTTAAGCTACTGACCCTGATGTATTTATCACAGATTGCAGTTTTTTTTTATTATCTGGGCTTTAGGCCTCTTTTTCTATCCTGGCAGGATAGAACAGGACAAAGTCACACATTACAGTAATCTAATCACTTGTTGCTGTAACAAAGTAATATAACGCATTATAATAATTAAACATGATCATTAAAATGACCATGTTTCTGAGTGCAAAATATAAATGATACCCAAGGCATTCATCTAACTTCCTCTATATATTAGCAGAATTTAGAAGTAAAGTAATAGGTAAACTGATTCGTTTTCTATAATGTAATGCAACTGTAAGTACTCCCTATTACATTTTGAAAAAAGTAATTAGTAATAATAATGGACAACTGTTTTGGGGGAGTTAAGTACCCTAACCTCTCTAACATGGTTACATACAGCTTACCCTACTCTCTCAAGACAACAGATGGAACAACTGAAATTAAGAAATTTAAATTACATTGTGCAAATGCCAGAGCACTGAATATCTTACAAAGATGGTTTATCTGTTTTCTGAGCATAAAAAATGCTTTTCTATCACAATATCACCATACAGTACTAAACATAATTGGATGCAGTTATTTATTTACTTATTATTAGTATTTTAATGGTGGATGAAATATATATTATTACCTGCAGTAACGGTCAATTGCACAGGACTGCAGGACTACGGTATAGGATGAGTGCATTAGTATATAAGAATATGGTAAGTAATAAGAAAGTGTACAAATGACAGTAAACACAAATTTCACGGCATTAACATGAGCAAAGAAAGGCCTTGAAGCAAATAAAGGTGAATGGCAGCTTATAGATTTTCTAACACAATTTCATTGTGTTTTACCTGAGTCTACATGTGCGGTTGTGAGTCCATATTCTATGCAGCATATAAATCACTATACTATAGTGACTTTGGAAAATCTGATGCATGTCTGGTACTGTAGCAACAACAACTGTTCCAACTGCAAGTCTAACAAATAGGTCAGTGAATGTTAAAACTTTGCAATCATTGGATTTGTGTTTTTAATACAGAATATGGCAGAGATCATATAAAAATGTGTATCAGCATTACATCTTAGCAGAGCATTTCGCATGAGTGTTTTAAATTAACAGTCATTAGTGATGTAAATTGATATGCCAGTACATTTCCAATATTTAAAAACTGGTACATTTTATGCACAGTGGGTTCAGTTTGAATCTTGGCTTTAAAAAAAAGTTTAGTTGTAACGCTTTGGAGAGGGCAAGGGACCTAAAGGAGCATTAATGCATGCAGCATTTCATGTGAGTGAGCAGTTATTTCATATATGTCATACATTATGAGTTGACTGTGTATGAAATGAGTATGTGAATGAGAATTGAGAAAGTAAATATTTGTAATATATATAAATCTAGTGCCACTGTGGGTGCCAGTTTGTGGATTAGCAGTCCAGCAGGATGCGGGACAGCTGTGTAAGCCACACTGCAAATGAACAGTGTGGGTCATCCTCAATGGCCCTGCAGCCCATCCTCATCCTGAACGCCTGAGGGCAGAACTGCTCAGCATGACCTTTCACGTAGCCACCCAGACACTGATCATAATATAACCTTTCATATACATCTTCTGCCAGAGTACAACCACAATTACAGTGAAGTTGGGATGTTGTGCAAAACATAAATAAAAACAGAATACAATGATTTGCAAATCGTTTTCAGCCCATATTCAATTAAATACACTACAAAGATATGTAATGTTTAAACGGGTAAACTTTATTGTTTTTTGTAACACTTACTCATTTTTAATTTGATGCCTACAACAAAAGACTAACAGGGCAACAAAAGACTGCGAAAGTTGAGGAAGGCTCAAAAACACCTGTTTGGAACATTCCACTGGTGAGTGTCATGTCTGGGTATAAAGGGAGCATCCCCAAAAGGCTCAGATGTTTACAAGCAAGGATGGGGCATGGTTCACCATTTTGTGAACAACTGCATGAACAAACGCAATGGACTGACGCAAAGTGGAATATTTCCTGTGGTCTAGGGTTCACATTTGGTCACAAGTCCACATTTCAAGTTCAAAAGCCAGCATCTCTGATGGTATGGGGGTGTGTTAGTAACTCGCAAAATAAAGACAACGGAGACCTCGGACTGTTGAGCATCTGAAGTTGTACATCAAGCAAAAATAGGAAACAATTCCACCTACAAAGCTTCAACAATTAGTGTCCTCAGTTCCCAAAGCTTATTGAGTGTTGTTAAAAGGAAAGGTGATGTAACACAGTGATAAACATGCCAAAACCCAACTTCTTTGGAAGTGTTGTAGGCATCAAATTCAAAATGATTGAATATTTGCAAAAACATTAAAGTTTATCCATTTGAAATACCTGGTCTTTGTAGTGTATTCAATTGAATATGGGTTGAAAAGGATTTGCAAATCATCGTACTCTGTTTTTATTTATGTTTTATGCAACGTCCCAACTTCATTGGAATTGTGGTTGTACTTAATATAGCTATACTCACCAGGTATGGCATGGAATAACATACTGTGCATATGCCCACGCTTACACAGGGAGAAGAGATATATTTCAGCAACCAGCTTTTGACTAAATGCCCAGAAGCTGAAATTTGAAATGAATCTTACTGTTTGGAAGATGCTTCACAAATGATGTCAAGTCATTTCTGACAAGATGTCACAGAGAAAGCCAAAATAGAGAGCTTGCCTTGAGGAATACTAGAAAAGGTCTGGTCTTAACTCTTAAAGATGTTGAGTGTCTTTAAGTTTCATACTTGTTGTACCGAAATGTAAACTGTTTAGAAATAGCCTACTCAGCACTTAGAAAAATTAGAAGCAGATGCTGATCAGAAAGGAGTGTCCTTCTTTTGATTTGTTGGTGGAACACTTATGCTGAAATAAAAAGTCAAAGAAATGGCAGAGTCATCAGCATAAAGACACCACCCATAGAAATTGGAGTGTCAGTCGATCTGTTAATACACTCAGATAAACAGACGTACATTTGCAACCGGGAAAGTATGATCAACCCGATCTGAGATTGTTCTTTGGCATGGTGGCAATAATAAGGCCTCACATTTGCAGGCTAAGAGTGCTCTGGAGACCTGTAGGCCCGGAGCACACCAGAAAATTTAATTTATGGAAGCTCTGCAGCAGCAGGATTTGCACTTCCGAGAAGAGGATACCATTACACTGAATGGAACCTGGATTGTGGCTTAAGCGTCCTGGAGTTCTGCAATGAAGCAGAACTTGCCATAAAAGGCATGGAATAGCCGATCTATTACCAGTTTTCCACCAAGGCATTGCAGATGATGGTTTTTGAGGCCTCAAAACACCTTTTTCAGAAGCATTACAATTCAGAAGTCAGATGAGTATTCTAAGGCAGAAAGTAAACATTATATATACAGGCTTTAAGTTTTACTACTGACTTATTGTCCCAACAAATGTCAAATCCTTCTGTGTCAAGACACAGCAGGTTGATGCAACACTTATTCTGCAGATGTTTTGACAGCCAGCATAATTGCTCCTATTCAGTTTGTTGCAATTTCTGGGAATATACTATATAAAACAAAATAAATTTCAGCCTTCCTTAGTTAACACTTAATAGTAACGGTTAAACAACAAAATTTACCCCAGTTGTTATGACAACTGACCCATGTAAATAAGCTCCTAACATAACTGCTTCTTGGTTTCAAAAAAGAAACATTCATGCAGGCCAATTACTGATTCCTTTGAGGTGAAAAAGCACAGGATAGTCCAAGATTCAACAGTTTCATAACTGACGGCACACCAGGGCTTTATGGGTTTCTTCACATTGCCATAAATGCTTAAGTCACAAGTATTGTTTACTTCATTTTAGACATGGTGGGTCCTGTATCAGGAACATGACTGAAGGTCATCTGTCAATCCCCTCAATGTATGAAAGGGAATATATCAGTGTGGACAATCAGGTCCATAAAAATTTCCCCAACAGAGATCCTCAGCGTCTTGTTTAACTGATATACATATCTGCTGGAATGCACCCAGTCACACACAGAGAGGTTGTCCCACATGGAGGAGCACTGACTGTGACCCCTTTTTGGCCAGCCACCGCCCAGATGGCAGGCCTCAGGCCCCAGTCTCAAAATGCTGTATGAGGCCTGCAGGGTGGACACCCCCTACCCTTTCTCCTTTCTCTCTCCCTGCATACCCCCTCTCCACAGTGCTTTCAAAAGCTCCCTGTGTCACCAGAATGATTAAAACAAACACTGCTTGTATTTTGGTATCTAATCCAATTGTACTCTTTTTCTTCTAGCTGGCCCTGGAGCACAGGGTATTGGTGTCTAGGACCCTGTATAGGCCCCCTCTGTCGATGGGTTTAAATTTCAAACAGTCTTGCACATCACATATAGAGGCAAAACATAAATAAAGGCTTATCACAGCCCTTTGAAATCATGCAGGTAATTGTACTGTAGGTCACTTGTGTCTATGGTGGCTACAGTGACACATTTAATGACACAGATGACATTTATAAGCGCAATTTAATGGCGCACTAGCGACCAGTGTTGGAGACCCAGAATGTGTATGTACATGTAATATTTCACTTTTTAGTGCAGTGTTAATTTATCTGTGTGTGCTGGTTAGTGACAGTGGGCTAATATAAGGATGAAAGGCAGGGGTCTCTGAGGGGTGACACCTGGCTTTCTGTAGTGGTAGACTTGGGTGGGGGTAAATCCTGGGTTTTAGCCCGTGTTTATTGTTTTATTAGTAAGGGCATGTTGAGCTTGTGGAGTCAAGACTCTTGCTGACCTTCCTGAAAGAAAACTTGCAGTTACAACCTTATGCATTATGTGTATTGAACCCTGAACAAAAGCTTATATATTAAGACAGAATTAAATTATGCTTAAACTTCACTGTAGTTACACACTATATGATCATAGATTTCAGCAACAGTACACATAATAGCTCGTATAAAAATAAAAATAAAATATTTTATGCTTCACTTCCTATCTGCAATTAAGTCACATGATTGTATCTCCTTAATGAACAGCAGTTACTTCAGTTACTTAATAAACTGAAAAGAGAGGGGAAGATATGGTATAGCTAAGGCAGCAAAGTGATTTGAGGAACCACCTTTTGCAGTACACTTAAATATTATTTAAATTATTTGCCCCATTTTTCAAGAATACACACTCCTGGTTAAGTCACATTTATTAATTTTGAAAGGATCTCTGCGCAATACCTTAGCAATAAACTTGTCATCAAATTCTATCAATGATAAGCACTTTCCGTAATTTCAGCACATCTTTTGTTGTTGGCTTTTTAAAACTAGCCCTAAGGGTCAGTCGCTTGACATATTTAGCATCTTTCTTAGTATGTTAACGCATAAATGCATTTTATGGCAGTAGATTTTAATGGTGGTATCAGTAGCATCTAGTGGAACATATTGTCAATCTTGTGATCACAAGAAAGTGTCAAGTGTTTCTCTAAACATACTTCAAATAGTTCTTAACATATTCAAATAAAAGCATTTCATGAAGTTTGTCCCACGTTTTAAAGACATTTTAACTAGCCTTCTATTTCCTGTGCCAATTGTGGTACATCATTTATGTAATTTTATACTTTAGCTTTCAACTAGAAATATACTTTAATATACTGTTTAATAGATTAACATAGTAATCCAATAAATACTATTTTATTTATTATAATAAATATATTTTATTTTTGTGTTAAATAATCAATGAAACAATGAATTCATTCTGGAACAGGGCGGAAGTCCCTCGCAGTTCACACTCACACAATAAGGGCACTTTAGAAACACCAATTAACCTAAGACGTGTTTTTGAAATGAGAGCAGAAATGTGAGTACACTGAGAAAGCTCATGCAGACACAGGGAGTACATGCAAATTCCACACAGGCAGAGTCAGAGGTTGTGATTGAACCGGGAACAAAGCATTCATCCCATGTCTCCCCTCCCTAAGACCCAGCCAGTCATTTTTCAGACGGCTTATTGCTCCACAATGATGCAGGACTCTCTTAATGTATGTAGATATTTTGGTATTGACAACTCCTTCACGGGTTGTTTCAGACCACTGTTAGTTCAGCTATGGAAATCATTTTGAGTTACAGTGACACAGTATTTGCTTGCTCCCATTAATTTTTAATACTCACATAAAATGGATTGTACAGTTACATGTGTAAATGTCAACTGATTGGAAATTCCATCTATGGAGGAACCTGACTTCCAGTGTTTATCGTTTTTATTGTCATGATTATCATCCTTTATTATCATCTGTGCTGAATCTAAAGGAAAGTCCACATTAAATAATTAATATTATTATCACGCCAATGTAGCTCCTAATAATGACAACTGGCCAAACAGAAGCACCTAAAAGTTATTACAGTGTATCAAGTTCTACTGTCTTCAAAACAGAGTTAAAGCGAAAGCTTAGTTTATGTAACCTTTTAACGTGGTGGAAAGCTCCACACTAAAAGAAAATCATAAAGAATATCTTCTTAATAAATGGTGACATAAAATGTGCATGCTGATGAATATAGCTGATGAATATTATGTGAATAGTCAGATGCAAACAGCATTACTAACAAGACTAATTGTTATTTTATGCGATTTCATGCTCATTGGGACTGATTCCTGCCTGAAAGGGCCTAGAAAACACAAACTATATTCTTCAGATCTAAGCAGTTTGTGATGTATAGGCTCCAGCTTTGAATCAAAATGCATGTCCCACTAGAAAAGCTGATATCCAGCACTGACTTAAGTTGTGACTTCAAAAGCAGGACAGGAAGTAGGCACAAAATATATATCCATAGCTATTCTCTATAATACATGCTTTAAATAGCTGACCAGGAGTTTTGACTAACACTGTATATCAGTTGCAGTGAAAACTGATCTCTGTATGCTGCTTTCCACCATGAGGGACTGACGCAGGGGTTGTATATAATCGTAATGGTGTAACGTTGCCTGTTTTCATAAATACAGCAGCAGGCAAGGTCTAATGTGAAAAAGATGCTTGCTCCTCCTTGCTTTAGTTCCCTTTCTTGCTCACTTTCTGTCTCCAGCACCCCCTCTCTTTTTTTCCTGAGAAGGTCTGGGTGATAAACCAGAATGTGCGTTTAATTATAAAACCCTGAGAAGACATTGAAAGTTTATTTACATCATAGTCTGGATACAAATCTCAACTCATAGAATTAGAGCCATGGGTGTGCTTTAAGTATGATGGGACACATGAATGAAGGTTGACACGATGTACGATTTTTGATTCAAATTCTAAATGAAAGGTTGCAGGGATACATTCTTTGAGGTGGAGACTAAAGAAGACATTAGAACATGTCTTCATCTGCTGGAGCAGGCACAAAAATCAATAGCATAATGAGGTGGGAAGAGAGGTCAGAGGAGGGATGATGTGTCACAGCAGTGCCCTAACAGAGTCTTTTGTCAGGTGTGGGAGTGGATAAAAGAAAAAGACATTTTCTTCAAAACATTTTAAAGGGTGTTTTTGTTCATATTGTGTGTGGTATTGCGTTTTTGCCTCTGTAGCTCTGCCAGTTTTCATTTAAAGCATGATAACCTTAATAAAGTTCGCAAATATCGCAAAAATTTATGATGTCATCATGAAAAAGCGGAAGAGGATTCCAGTGGCAACCTGTGAAACTCTAGGGAACTCTATCGCCAAGCAAGTTAGGGAGTGCTAAAAAATAATGGTGGCCACACAAAATACTGACACTTGGCCATTTTTAATTGGAGTTATTTTGAGGTAACAGCAAATTCACACTTTTATAGAAGCTGTAGACTGACTACTTAACATTGTATCAAAGTGTCATATCTTTAGTGCTGTCCCATGAAAATATATAATAAAATTGTTACAAAAATGTAAGGGGTGTACTCAGTTTTGTGAGACACTGTACATGTTGTCTCAAGCTGTAGCGTCAGTGCTGCTTTAAATTCTTTATTTAGGTGAAAACTCAACACAGTGATATCCAATTAAATAGTAATTCTGACACTTTTTTTATGGTAATCAATGATGTGTTTCGTCTGTAAGACTTGGTGTTTGTTACTGTTGTGTTCCAACTTAAAATTCTCTTCACTATGCAATATGTAGTTGGAACAGTCCCAGGAAAAACGTACCATAATGTTTCATAGTAAAACTGTGAATTGCTTGACAGTTTTAAAGTGAACTTTCATAGTTTGAACATACATTTCACAGTTCTACTATGAATTTTTGATGGTAATTTGTACTTACTTAATGGTTCTATTGTCAAATTTCACAGTACAATTTTTTCCTGGGTTAAATTATTTGTCTCGGTGATGGTTTAACATTCCTAGACTGGCAGGCCTTTGGTCGCTAGTGGTTAAGGCACTGGATTGTGGACCTGATGGCCCAGGGTTCAAATCCCACCTCTACCAAGCTGCCACAGCTGGGTCCTTAAAGTCTCTTAACCCACTGATGTTTTAAGCACATTTACTATAACTGAGAGCCCATGTAAAGTCTGGACTGTGCAATGTTTTTCTCTGTGACTGCTCTACATCATATTGCAGACTACCAGAAACCAGGAGCCTTAATAAAAACTCAGACACCACCATAAGAAGAAGCTTATAATATTTGACACTGCTCGAGGAAACACTGATTCACATTAACTAAGCTCACTATTCCCACTTGCAGGTAAAGGAAAATTCAACTCTGTATGAAACGAGCCACAAGAGGGCACTTGTGCGTTTCAGTAATCTGTGTTCGATACCACTTACATTTCCCAGTCTAGAATTTTAAACAGGCCATGAGTACAACATCCCAACGCTCACAGTCCTGTTGAACTATTTCTGAATAATGGCTATACAGATTCCAGGTTCTGTAGTAGAACTTTCATAAAATAGCTAGTAGGCTTCTTGTTGCCATAGATTTTGTCCCTTTGTAAGATTTAACAATATAGATTTACTTGGTCTCATCATAAGCTCAATCCAAACTATTCACCGTATTCACTTTTAGATGCTGGTTCATTTTAAGGTTTCATATTTTGATGTGACTAAGTGCTTTTCCTTTCCCATGTTGCCTTTTATTTTTGTTGATCCAGACCTCTGATCTCTGTACAGCCACTGAAGGAAAAAGAAATATAATGTAACTTCCATCATCTGTTAGCTAATGTAGTTTGCCCCTATATTCTTAATTGAGGAACAATAAGCTAGGTGCTCATATGCGAGTATGTACTGGTTAATTCTGACACCCAAGCACCTTATTACAGAGCAGGCCCTTCACTGTAAGAGCACAGGATCTGTGGTGGAACTTGTAACCTTATACTGCTCAGCAGAGAACACAGACAGGCCCAAAATAGCTTATTGATTTCTGTTTTATTTTTGAAGCCTGCTTCATTGTATTAGTTCTTATACCAATCTACACAGGCACCTTTGTGGGTGTAACTATAGATTCGACATTAAATCTACACGGATTTACATATGTGAATCAGTCAATTGCTCTGATCCTGTCAACCTACAGCATGTGCCATCGTATTTAAACAGTTAAAAGAGTTAAACAGTGGGCACGTGTCCTCGTTTTGGGACACCTGGGATTTTGAAAGCGCTGTGTATATGACTTTTATGTCATGTTGGGGTTTGCATTTTTCGTCACTATTGTATGTAAATGTTATTGCATTACTTTTACTATTCTACCAACTCTTTAACTGGTCAAGCAATTGTTTACACAACCTCACTACAAGAAGACAGTATACTGTAATGCATGACAACATTGATTTGAACCCTGCTGTTAAGGTTAATATATTTAAACCTGCATTGCCACCAGTGGCTCGAACCCAAAAATAGCCCCACCCACCTACTGGACAACAGTCATTTGACTGCCATGTGATTTCCTCCTGCCCTCCTGGCATATTTCTACCAAAGAAATGTCACGCTATTAAACAAGCAACGCAAATTATGTTTTAGTCCTAAAGGGCTGACCTCCTAACTGAACTGTGTAAATTGTGTTCAGACAAAACTGTAAATGTATGACATATCATACTGTAAAAATGTATGCACCACCTCACCTTAGTTATAATGCTGACCCAATGAAATGGCTTTTTGTAGCATAAATCTATTCGAAATAATGTAGTAGTGGAGAAATGAAACCCTATCTGGATTGGCACTTGGAAATGTTTAGCCCTACATTACTGCAAAGTTCTATACATGTTTACATTTAGCTAAAGTCTCTTAGAATGAAATTACTAAACCATCTGATTAACAACCTGTTTCCAGATTAATACTGAACCATGCACAAGTACCTAATACCTAAAACTTGACCAGCTTTATTTTTGGCTAACTTGACCATGTCCAAGTCAACAGCGCATATACCGCTCACAAAAACTAGGGGGCAGGGCATCCCTGTCCATCATAGGGCACACACACACACAGACACACACTTAGGGCCACTTTTTAAATACACCGATTAACCCAACACACATGTGTTTGGACTGCGGGAGGAAACCAGGATACCGGCGTAATTCCACACAGACACAGGGAGGACATGCAGACTCCACACAAAAAGGATCCAAGTCGCTCCACCCTGGGATTAAACCCATGACATTCTTGCTGTGAGGCAGCAGTACTACCCACCAAGCCTCCACTTCTAAGATACACAATAAAAATAAATACACAATATTTTGTTACTCATAAACACAACACCTTGGCACAGTTATTTCCACATTTAGTAGAGAACATGGGATACTTAAATGCAAACCATGTATATGGACTACCGTACGTGGCTATAAACAAAAAAGCCTGCTTTTATTTATTATTAAATTTATTAAAAATACTTAATGGCAGCAAACTCTGACCAATCTAAAAAAGGTTAACAAATCTAATAATGCTTTAGCTGTATAGTAAAATATAAGTATATCGTCTATTAACATGTCCCTTACTTAGACTTCCTTAGCACAAAATGTGTTTTTAAATAGTACAATATCATTTAACTGCACAACTGTAAGGGTTTATATTTTGATGAAAAGCTAATAAGAATTGGATTTCAGCTTCACATATCACATTTGCATATAGCCAGAATCTGGAATCAATTACTGAATTAAATAATCAAGCTACTATCTGTAGTTATACTTCAATAATCATTTAAACGAATGTGCAATGTTATCTGCAGAGTATATGCTGTACAATGACTTATATAATTGCATTATTCTTAGATGACATTATCTCATCATAGCAGAAACATCTTACACAAGAAGAACGTTCATTAAAATCCCTTTAGAAGTTGCAGTAAAATATGCAGTAAAAGTTATAAGAAACATTTTTTAAAAGAAGCGATGCAATAGATGCAATTAAAGTAAAGGGTTTTTAGAAATCATCTGGGTTTAAGTCTGGGGAGCCAGTGAAGGGAGTGCAGCAGTGGAATGACATGACAAATCTTATGTAAATAGAAAAACAGACATGCTGCTGCATTCTGAATGGATGAAATGCAAGGGTCTAAATTTATGCATTGAAAGATGTGCCAGGGAAGCACTGCAGTAGTTTAGTTTTAATATAACACGGGATTGGCCTATCATTTATGTGGCTTCCTGGAAGAAGTGTTTCTTATCTGTTTAGGGTCCATTATTGTGCACTATTTAAGCATTCAATTGCTGACTGAAGTCTATATACTTTAATAAATAATATTCTTCAACAGAAAAGGAGCAACAGATATGATTTAGGTGTTGGACGATTCTCAGCAAAGCAATTATGTTTTGGCCATGTGTGTACAAATACAAGCACATATTTAAGACTCCTGCAGCTGGTACACATCAGATTTTACACTGTTATAGTAATATAGGCTTTTGGTTTGTGTTCATCCTTTTATGCCTTCTAGCAAGACTTACAACAGTTGGTTATACAACACATACAGGAACTGTGATCACAGTGAATATATCTAATTCTGGGTTCACAGAGTTTTTTTAGCGCAAGGCTGCAGCAGGGGAAACATGGGAATGCAGGGTAATACCCCCAGTCATTGTCAGTAATTATAGCCTACATTAAAGCTCTGTTTTTAATGGAGTCACATTTTCTATTACATCATCAGGAATTTCTGTGACAATTCATGATAGGTTTATACAAAGAAATCCATTTGGAAATCCATTCTTAAAGCAGTATGCTGTTTAAGAGTTTGAGTATGTATATATATATATATGAAATATATAAAAAACAGGTGAACAAAATACTGCAAAATCCATCTTTTTGCATGCATCTTTTCATCTTTTCCAGATTCGGATTATCTAAGACTCATTTAGACTTTGTCTTGTCTCAGTGTTGAGGTAAGGTGGAGTTGGGAGTTGTTGTCGAGACCAGTCCAGTCCAATGCCTCTGGCTGAGATAACATGAATTAAAAGTTATTTCTACCTTTATTGAATTTCAACAACACATTCAGACAAAATAAATCAGACATTTCGCTATATGCCTAAATATCATCCAGGTTTTAGCCTGGGATCCAGACTCAGCTCTAGTGTTGGTCTTCATCAACACTAGATCTAGCTTAATCAAGCGTCTAAAGCTTTATTGATGATAACAGAAACAATATGATGTCGTCCAGATCATGACATTTAAACTAGATTAAAAGACGCATTCTGGATGGCAAAAAGAAATGCATCACAATTTGTCAGTAGCTCTGGAACTGTAGTTGGATTCTTGGTGAAAAAAGGCAAAGCTAAATGCACCAAAACACATTATTTCATATTTTCAAGATATGTCATATGCTGGAGTTATCTAAATAAGGCAGGAGGGAACTACACTGCTCACAAAAATTAGAGGATGTTTGTACACAAGTACCATTTATAGACATATAGTAAACTGAAAGAGGCAGATGTCCCCCTAGTCATCTTGGAATCCCTTCTTGTACTGGTTTCCCTTGTCCCTCACTGGAGTTTTTATCATGACGACTGAACCATCTTCCTCTCTCAATAGCAACCCCCAAACCCCTCCCCCCACCCACAAAACACACACCCACCCACACACACACACCTCTCTTTTGTCAGCACCTGATGTGTGTGATCAACACTACTCCAAAAGACATGAATCAGGGAGAACCAGGATCAGCAAAGCCAATCTGGCACCATAGTGCAGTCTTATTATTTAGGTTTTGGTAGGCATTTATTTTAATATTTTTAAAAATATTAAAAAATTATTTTAATTTGCTGTCAAATGCACATGTTGGATCCTGTATACATGTTCAGAGGATCTCAACATTGCACCTGTAGAATTCATTAAACAAACAGCTACTGTTTGTTAGAAACGCTTCTCAATTTTATGATAAATGGTAAAGAACTGTGTTATTCCTTTTAATATTAAAATAATTCTACAACCTGGTTAATTTTAAATTGCACTACAAATGTCTTTGCATTTGAATTAATTGCAGCTAAATTAAACAAGGGTGTTTTAGCAATAAGAAAACAGTTATAATCAAAAACAATACAATATTCTTGTGAATGGAGAGTGAATACTCGAAATTACATTCACTGGATGAACATCAAGCTTCAAACTGATTGCTTACTCTAGCACCCTGATAATATTCTTCACAATGTTCTTTTGCAATAAACCAGTTAATTGTGGTTTTTGACTAATTATATGGAAGTATTATACCAGAGAAACAATGCTTGGGTTTTTAACCTTAAAATACAATAATTTGCCATTTACCTTTTGAGGAAAATGCCAAATTATTCCATATTTGTGAGCGGTGAAAAAGGGGGTGAACCTTTGATTTCAGAATATGGTGCTTGATTAGGAAATAAATATTCTCTTTAATAATATCTTCTGTACAAGACAGCCTCCATTTTGGGATGTTGATGGGTATGTTCACATGAGCTCAATCCATTATTTGTCTAATCCAAAGCATTTACTTTTTTAGCCATAAAACACCTTGAGTGCTTTTAATCATTGCTGTATTAAAATTCAGTTCACAGACACACGCTCTTGCAGTTTCTGTTAGACTTGCTAAACTTGCTGATGTGATTCAAAATAAATTTCATCAAAATCCATTCCATCAATGATGCTGGCAGCCAAGATGCAACAACAGATATGCATTTTAAATATCTGTTCTGTAAAAACAACACTGTGACCACTGACACCAGATTGTCATCCTGTTCAATATAAATACTTTTACTAATACTAATTTCTCCTTAAAATGACCTGCTAATCCTAAATTTTAACATAAATTTAAGTCTCAGATATGTTAGATTACATCATTTTCCTCTGTAGTGATCATTCATATTTTGTCCTATTTTCTGATTAGGTTATCTTTGTCTATTTTTACATCTGGAAACAGATTTAGGTTGAGCAGTTGAAGTGCAGGGGGCCTTGCACAGTCGCCAACCAGAGGTAGTGTAATGGAGCTGGGATTGAAACTAGTAGTGCAGAGCCTTAAATACCGAGCTGCAAGTAGCCCAGATATACACTGGGTCTCTAATAGATCTTATGGATTAACGCTATTAATAAAAGCCAGGCATAAAGCCTGGCCCCATCATACTGTAAATTCTGGCTGTGTACAATGGTCCATTAGCTTAGTAATAAACATCCAACTTGTTAGCCACCAGCATCTGGGTCCTACAAACCTTTATCACATCATATGATGTCCTTATCAGCACAGAGGAATGATGGAGTGTTGTTCTTTGTTCTTTGAAGCCTAAATAACACTGGTGGTACAGTGATTTTTAAAAATGTTTCCCATTCAGACAGCATACAACTACACTTAATTGGCACTTAATTCAT
The DNA here is from genome assembly GCA_034779995.1 of Parotocinclus haroldoi. Taxonomy (NCBI): domain Eukaryota; kingdom Metazoa; phylum Chordata; class Actinopteri; order Siluriformes; family Loricariidae; genus Parotocinclus; species Parotocinclus haroldoi. Next base: position 22,721 of record JAUZST010058135.1, read on the forward strand.
GTAATCATTGAACTATGAAGGACCAACAATAATGCAACCAACTTTTCTCAGGGTCTGCCTTAAAGAATTGTGCAGTGATATGTATATCTGTGGTGCTAATCAATAGAGATGCAACTTGCTCAAGGTCATCACTGTTATGCAGGGATTTTTAAATAATTAATAGCAGCACTTCCTGATTTCTGTTGTATTGTGTAGTGCAGGGGAAATATATGTGCCATGCCACATGCTCGGGTACTGCAACTGCTGAGGTGTGTGACATAATTACAATGCATATTGGAACGAAGATTAAAAATACAAGCTTTTCCAAATATTCGTCTCGAAACAGAATGTATTTTTAATTATAGGATGTGGCAGAACAATCACATCTTATTCACATACGCAAAAGGCAGGGTGACATCTCTCGTTGTTTGTTAATATCCATTATCATGTCTCAGCGGCCCATTCATAACGCCCATACAAGAGCACAGGTTGTCGGGTGGCTAGGGAAGTGCACCCAGTTAGAATCATATGATCTGCTGTTGCTATAGAAACTGATCTCAGCAGTGGGCCCTGGCAAGGTGAGTCACATGAGAAGAGCATTCTGTGTGGCTCACAAGAGAAAACCATACACATACTATACACGTTACTGACTTGGGTTGCTCCAGTGTAAACAAACCTGCATGCTTTGTTAAAAGGGATTACTAAACACTGTTTATTTGGTCTTTATTGATGTACATATGCATCAGTGAAAAATCTGTTAGCATGCATGCAATAATGTCGTATTTAAAATATGGCAATGTAAAAAAAAAAAAAAATGGAGCAGCATGGTGGCTCGGTGGGTAGTACTGTCACCTCATAGTGAGAAGGTCCTGGAATCAGTCTGTTTCCTTTCTGTGTGGAGTTGTCATGTCCTTCCTGCATCCCTGTCAGCCAGTTAAAAAAGACAAGACGCAAAACTCTATATTCACAAAATAAAACAGAATACCTTTTTAAACAAAGCTCCTTTATAACAATCCAGGGGTATGCCATCTCCAAATCAGTGAAGATCCTGTGGTAGTCCTGACTATTACAGACCCGAGTAAAGTGTGCAGAGAAACAAATGGACTGCAGAATCTGTGATTGTAGAAGTGCAATGGCCACAATTGAAACAACGCTCATTTAATATTAAGTGGTCCAAAGTGTGCCAATAAAATATCCCACACATCATCACCAACATCAGCCACGAGTGGTTATTTAAGTTACTCTCTCCTCTGGAAGAAATATATAGAGACAGAGAACTGCTCATAACTGGATTTTTAACATTTTTCGCACTGTTCTCTTTAAATCCTAGAGATGGCTTTGAATGCATGCATTTCCAATATACTCAGAACATCCCTTCTAACCCTAATTACCTTGCCATGTTTAAAGTCATTTAAATCATCTTTCTTCACCATTCTGATTCTCAGACACAGACAATAGACCAGTCCAGACCAGGCCAGAATGCCTTGTTGGGTCATAAACAGTGGTTGGCTAGAATGTTAGAGCGCTGTATCATCTGAACACTTTTTAATAAGATAAGATCAGAGTAAGCATTTGCATGTTATTACCTGGACCTTTTAGCACTTAAGAGGCAGCCAGTGTAAACTATATAAGACAGAGATAATATGCTTAGAAAAGCAAACTACAGCCAAATTAACTGAAGCTTACTCAAATACACTGCCAGACATCCAACTATCAAAACATAAAATAATGCGTACTACTATAAGAGCACAAAGTATACAAGTTCAATAAATGTGATTTTATTATGTTTAAGGAATTTTATTTTGGGGCAATAAGTGATAAAACAGCCCCAAGTATTATGCCAAAATCTTTTCCTAAAGCCATGTTCTTATAGAACAATCTACTTCAGCAAGTACTTTTGGTACTTTTGTACCAAAAATCTCAAAGAGCATTACATCTATAAAATTATTTAAAAGAAACACACACACACACAAAAACACACACACGCGTGCACACACACACACACACACACACATTAACAATCAAGGCAACACAAAGGAACATAATTTAGCATTGTGTCTTCACATCTGAGGTTTGATGTTGCTGGCTGCTACCTGTGTGGAGTTTGTATGTTCTCTTTTGTCGGTTTAACTTAAGGTGTTCCTGTTTTCTCTCACAATCGAATGTTATGTATTAGGTTATCTGTGTCTCTGAAGTGTCTCTGTGTACATGGGCTCAAACTGGGGTTCCTACCTTGCACCCAGTAATGCTGAATTGGTCCCAGGCCCCCTGCACCCCTGATTTGGATTAAGCGGGTACAAAACGTGAATGAGTAAATATTGTCAATCCTCAGTCGGAAAACTGACTTATTCTGCAGAACATATTCTGGTCATTGTTTTTTTTTTGCGGCGATTGTCCGCCAACCATCTATCAACACCATAACCATGTACCATAGCTTCCCTGTTCCGAGTAAGAGTTTAGAAGTGTTATGTAGATGGAAATCAAATAATAATCCAGCATCTGGTGCCACTCCCAGATACTTTCCTAAAGCTTTCGGTTTTACAGAAGAATCATTAATGATTGTTTGATGATTATTGTTGTTCTTTAATGCCCGTTCCTAAATGCAGAAAGCAGCACCACAGGTCAAGATAAAGGTATTGTTTATACAGCATCACCTGCGTTAGACTCGGTATTTGATCAGATGCTTCCCGCGCAGGCTTGTTACGCGGCCGCTGACGCACGAACACGCTGGTGACTCACGGGCAGCTAGAGTAGACTAATTCTGCATCCTCCAATCATATCGTGATACAAAGAGCTGTTTGCCCTGCTGTTTTTTTCCACGCATAAATCAAGGAGATGGTTGGACGACAAACACGCCGGGGCAGGACCGTGTGTGATGCTCAAGTTACTATTTTGGGTTGATACAGAAACTGTATTGGTTCAGGTGGAGCTTTGCGTCAGACTCGCGCTGCGCATGATGTGGTATTGAAAGCACCAGCATCATTCTGTGAAGATCCCGTCTACAGCGTTAACCATCATCAATGCAAACGCTGGTCTACATGTTGGAGCTCCGTTGTAGTGATTATCACGTTTTTGACGTCCAATAAGGTATGCGAGGCTACGAAGTACCAACTTTCGTTTGTATGGTTTATCAATGACGATCGATGGTTAGCTGTTTTGGACTCTTCAGCTTAGTTGTCTGATTTGTGCTCAGTCTTTGCACCGTTTAGGGCCATGTCGGCGTAATAGATTAATGAAATGTCCTGCAGTTACGCCTGGTCTGATGTCAGTGATGTATTGCGTGATGGGTGGAAACGTGACACATTTGTTTGACCTTGAGGATGCTCCGCACCTCTGCTCTTCCCACAGACCCCAGAGTGCTTATGTAGAGCACGTGTTCATGTGCATGCCAATCTGAGAGTCTATTTGCTTAGGTAAGTAAGTCAGTTGAGGTTCATTAGAGAGCATGGTGCCCAGGTGATGTGTGGCACCTTTGGTTTTAAAAGGAGGCCTTTTTGCGGTCACCTAGCCATGCGTACATCTAGCCATTGTGTTTACACATGTAAGCCTGTTACCCAAGTGTAGTGTGATGGAAAAGCTCCAGGGTTGAATCTACTCAGCATTAATGCAAACAAACGAGGCCTGTGTAATAAAAACTCATCAATATCAGTGTTCTGGAGGAAATGTAATTCAAATAAACAGTAGGCAATGTTGGCAAAAGTCACTCTGTCTCACCGCTAGAGCTTTAAGCATTGGAATAAATATACTGAACTGAAAACCCTGAGTACATATGCCATGTGTATCATCATAGTTCCATTATCTAAACAAGTCCTATGATGATGGTTTAAATGATCTAAAATTGACGGGTACAAACCAGATTTTAGGATTTCCTAGGTTTTTTAAGCTGTGGTCCCTGCACTGAGTGACTGGATGTGTGGCTTTCAAAAATTTACAAAGAAATTAAAAATACCTGTATTTCAATTGGTGACATAGTTTATTCCATATGAAGTAGATGAAACAATATACGCTCACTCAATGGTGAAGAAAGAATTGGAGTCATCTTGCAATTTACAGTTCTAAAAACAAACACCAGCAGTTAAAACCCTAAACTTAATAAGGCCAATTTAAAGAAAACCTCCCAACAACGAGTTGTCATTGAAAAATGGAAATTAGTATAAAATCCCTTCAAGAAGGATATCCAGCACAAACCGTGGTAACAGATGTTGGTTGTTGGCAGTCAGCTGTGTTGAAAATGTGATACATACATACAAAATTTGGAAACATACAGGTAGATCAAGCAAAACATGAACGGTTCAGGATACTAAACCAAAGCAATATATCGTGAAATTTGAAAACGCATGCCATACAAATTAAACCAATTGAAAAACAGAAAGCAACATTTGTGACAGAACTGTGAGAAGTTGGATAAATGAAATTGGACTTGTGGCAAATGAAAACCTGCAATAAGATAGTGAGATAAAGAGATGTTATCTTGGAATGCGGATGACTGGATCAGAGTCAAATTCAGTCAGGAATCACAAATCTGCATTGGTCAAGGATATGATGCTGTAAGTTTATTGAAACATGACTGGTAAACGATCAATGAGGATGGTAGTTGTTAAATCAACAGTTAATGCACAGGTGTACACTGACATTTTCCAATTTTGACAGGTTTCCCATTCCATTAATACAAAGTAGGCGTGGTCATGATGAAGTAATTTTGCAGGATGATAATTCATCTTGTCACAGAGCCAAGAAAGATAAAGCTCTTCTACAGAAAATGCATTACGCCTTAGTGACAGGGTCAGCAAACAGTCTGGATCTTAGTCTGAGATCAGTTCTGGCATTCAGGCATTCATAAAAGCCAGATTGATGATCTTATCTTATCAGATTTTTTTTCCTCCACTTGTTTGGGATATGGTTCATAAAGCCAGAAAATTATCTAGTAAACGAAAAATATTTTTTATAACTTGCCACAAATTGAAAAGATGGTTGAACATCCTCTATGTGTGGGTGCTTCTATAACTTTAACTTTTCCAGTGGTAGTAGGAATATATCTGGTGAACATACCATGATCATAATTTGCCTGACACAGATATTAAAAAGAGTGCAGGAATTTTCATCTTGTCTGTCACCAAGTTGCCAAAATTCTAGGAAAATAATCTTGCATTGTCCAATTTTAGAGGACTTCAGTTCCAGGAAACTGGTGTCATTTGTGCCATGTTTCTCAGGTAGATTTGACCCAGGCCCTGAAAATTACTGTGGATATGGACAACTTAATAACCATCAGTATGATTTGTACGTAACTCTGTGGATTATGAGGCTGTCAGTCAGAAAACAGACAGATGGAAGAGGATGGGAGTGATATTTGTCAAGCCCTACTGCCTAGCAACACACTGAGACTGACTAGAGCATTTCCTTTTACAACTGGCAGTTTTAACATACTGTGTTAAATACATTTATATATTCAGTACTGGAGAATGAAACCGTACAAAGTGTGCCAAAGTTATGCTTCCTTTCCATGTTTAAAAAATCAATAGATCAGCAATCAAACCAAATGTCAACGTTCCAGGAAGGCGGCATCTCCAGTCCTGACTGGATTAGATAATATTGGACTGTAGAGGCCACACGCATCTCCTGTGCTGTGTTATAAACTCGCAGTATGTCTTAAACAACTGACCTTGAGTTGGCTCAGTGTCTCTTGGAATAGAACAATGAAGATACCTCCATGACTCACTGATGATAGACATTTAGTGTCAGTCTGACCGAAAGTCATCTGTCTTTTGTGATAACAAGGCCACATCCATTCACAAGGACAATGCATCTCAATGTCAGTAGCGAGAGTGATGTCCGCAATAACGCAGAGTACAAAATTTAGAAGTCCTGGCAGCTCAGTCCTCAATCAATGCATCTGATCTAACTGGTCTATTTAAAGAGTTAAAAGATCTGTACTTCCTCTGTTTCTTGGCATCCCTATTTCTGACGCATGCGTGTTATCAAATATGGATGGCATGAAAAGTGCATTATGAAGCGCACAGTGTTTTATGAATTTGTTTCTCTCTCTTTACTACTACAGTAGCAATGTTGGAACATAGCTCAGACTGATGTACTGTTGTTGACAGATTGCATTTCTAACCTGTTATTTATGAAGCTCTTACCTAGGAAATATTATTAAGCATAGTCACATGCTGGGACTACTAAACTCAAGTGACCGAGCTGCACTAAGCTGATTTAATCCTGATGTGACCCTTTTTCTTTGAAATAAACCCAGACAAAAACAGAACAAAATGGCTGTCAAATCCTGCTGTGGTCTTTAAAGCGGATCAGGGATTGTGTTAAAGCAAAGTTAATGCTTACTAATGTTGTGTGTGCATATATAAGACAGCATTTCCTGGATATAAGGTGTGGGTTGATCATTAACCAGTCAAATTCTCTGCCTGAGGCAGACCCATATCACACTGGAATGTTTTTTGCATGGTGAAGATGTCAATAGCGCTTAGTGGGCATTGCCTAGCAACACAGGCATTCCTCTCAGTTTTCTGCCCTCTACGGATCAGACATTTCCATATCGATATGAAGATCCGCTCATATAATGCTAGACATAGTCTCCTTATTTGATTGGTATTTGTAAGTAGGGTAAATCTGTTCTAATTAGCTTTTGGTCTTGATCAAAAATGTTATCGCGATAAGTATTTGAATATGAAATGCACAATGCCTTTTGTGATGAGAATGAATGCAGTTGAGCCTTGCCTTCCAGTGCCTTCATCTGGAAAAATCTTTTAGATAGCGATATTTCTATAGTGGGAGCCCTATTTCCATAATTTCCACAAATGTTTCTGTCATTGTTTTTATGCCATTGTTATATAGTGGGTCAGGGGATATGTACTGCTCACAAAAAATAGGGGACACTTCAAAATGAAATTATCCCATAATTCAATTTCCATTATTTTTGTTAGCAGTGTATTTATTGGCACCTGTGGATTGGGTTGGACTTCACAACTTTAACTGTCTCTTCTCACATGAATGGCAGGTGCTAAATGACAATCAAAAAAATTTACCTTACAACTAACCACTGAATATACAAAAATTGTATATATAACAATTATAACAATATTTATATTGTAGTTCACTATGTTTGTGTTAGTGGTTTGTGTAAAGAAGGTTATTGTTATTAATATAAATATTAATATACCCCCATTGAATAGCAGGAGCTCAAACTGCAAGAGCTCGACTGGACAAAAAATAGGTAATGGCTTGCAAAGCTGTAGCCTAACATTAATACACTGTTCACAAAAATTAGGGTATATTTTCATTTTGAAAAACATTCATTTTGAGTACAAACGGGTCCCATGACCAACAAATAATTACACAGTCTTAAATCCTTAAATAAATAAATTATGTAAAAATTTTATTTAAAAAAGTCACTGGCACATTAGCCAAATAATCATGTTGTACTTTGGAGATTTGTCCAAATGTCCTGTTGTAAGTTTTCAATAGCACTATGATTTGATAATTATACTGGTAAAATTTCCCCAAATCGTTAACCTTCTTTCACGGGTTTCCTTGAGCAGTTGGCTTCTATAACTGAATGCATCTGTTTTTCATCCATATAGCTGATCATTTTCTTAATTATTAATAATACAAACATGAGACATAGAAATAAAATGTGGTAAACCTCAAGATAACAGTATGCATATATGACATTTAGTACTATGATTTTATCCGTGAAATTCCACTAAGCTGGAGTTAGTCTTTAAAAAAATGAATAATAAATAATAATGAAATTGGGTCATTTTGAACAGATTCTGCAATGGTAGAAAATTTCATGAAAACTTCCCAGTCCAGACCTTTGTGAATGAGGTTCACCTCTATTGATATGCTGACTTAACAATTTTTTCTCTGATCTCACACAGCACAGACTTCTGTTCACTTCAGAGTGGTGGCTAGTGAGTTGTCCATCTTGTCCCACTCGGATTTATCACTTACTCCTGCTCCACCATGCCAAAGAGCAGTAAAGTAACACAACGAGAGCATAGCAATGAACATGTCACAGAGTCGGTGGCAGACTTGCTGGCCCTGGAGGCCCCTATGGACTACAAGAGTAGCCAGATGAGCATGAACATGACTGGAGGTGGCTCAATGCCAAAGCCAGACATCTCTCCAGACTTGGAGGATGGCCGACCGGCCTGGAACAGCAAGCTGGAGTACATTCTGGCCCAGGTGGGATTCTCAGTAGGACTGGGCAACGTGTGGCGTTTCCCCTACTTGTGCCAGAAGAATGGAGGAGGTAAGGTACTGGTGGTCTCATTTGAGCTGAGTGATTCCCGCATGGAAGTCTTAGTATGACCTTTGATTAATGGTATGTCAGTGATGAAATCTGATAAATATTTAGGTCAATTTAAGAAATGTGATGTTGATTGTATAGAAAGTTCCAAAAAGCATTGTTCTTATATCAGAGTTATTAGACTAATTATCAATTAGATAAGCACTTTAACCCACAGTTTAGAGAAACTGTATTTTGAAATTCATGCCTTCCACATTTATTGAACTGCCTGTTTGCAAAGTTATTTAGGGCACCAAAACCAGAAGCGATATATAAACTGGATAGTCAAGCCCACAGAGGCATGATGTATAATCTTACTCCTCACATTCGGTTTTTGGTTGTTGACAAATATAAACACAAGTGGCTGGTGCAGTATGTTTTAAACAGACATTTTCTGTGGCATTTGCTGTTGTTGATGATTATACGGTGCTCTTACAGATACACTACAGGAGAAATAAGCATTTTCATTTTTTATTAGTAAGCAGAATATATTGTTATTACAACAATCCTAATTCTTACAACTAACATCTAAGCCACCCATGAAGGATGGGTTCCTTTTTGACTCTTGGTCCCCCCAAGGTTTCTTCCTTACAACGTTTAAGGAGTTTTTCCTTGCAACTTGCCCTAGGCTTGCTCAATTTTGGATTGGCCTTATAAGGTAATACAATGTTGTATGCAAAAGCTGCTTTGAGACAATGCTCCATTGTAAAAAACTGCTACATATAAATAAATTGGACTTTACTTGGTTTATCATATCTCCTTTTTGGGGTTTGTTTTGTTTCTACAGTATTTTGGTCTCTCTCAGACTAATGTTGTTGATTAATAAAATCTCATTACTTGAATACTGGACATTAAACAATAAGATTCTATGGATGGTTCAGAAGTATAAGTGCTGGTCTGTCTGTAAAGAAAGCATGGTACTCGAGTAATTTGTCATCTCAAGTCCTAGCATGTCTGGTATCCATGGAGTTGCCTTATCCCTTTTGGGTCCCACTGGACCCAACTCTCATCCCTTCCCATTAATTCTATACAGGACCTGCAATTCATTTTAAATAAATCCCATGGAGAAATAACCAGAACCTGTATTGTCGAAAAAGAGAAATGATAACACAACATGAGACAAATCTTACATTTAAAGTCTTACATTCAAAGTCTTCCTTTATTAAAGCTCAAACATAGTTTATATCACATCCTTTAATTTTTCCTATCATTTGAGCAGTTGTTTTTAGAATGCTGTCAGGCTTCAAACAGAGGCTTCTTAAAAAGGATGATCAAGGCATTGTCAGTCAGCTGCAGATGAAATCTCGGTCACCATGGTGCTTCTTGACGTCAAGTCTCCAATTCATAATTTGCTGTTTCATTGTGGAGTGTCAGACTGCTCACTCATGCTTACTGAGTATTAGGTATTCAGTGGGAAGGAGTCATCGGTTCACCAAGGTTCTGTGTAAAAATGTTAAAATATATATTGTTTAAGGTGAAAGACCAGTCAGTGCTGAATAATGCTACACTACATAATCAAAAGCATGTAGGCGCCCAAACATCCCGCCTGTCTTATTTCAAAACCTTGTGTGTGTTAAAGTAGAGTTGGTCCTCTTTCAATCTTTTTGCAAAGCTTTCAGTTTTGGATTTTGGAACATGACTTCAAGCAGCAGTTGGTGTTCAAATCCACCTTATGGGTGGAACTGAAGGCAGGGCTTTGTGCAGGCAAGTTCTCTCAGACAAATCTAATTTATTTTCAAATCAAACCATTTATTTTTCTTTATCCACAAAATCACTAAATTACTGACATACATTTTGCCTCATAAAAATATGTTTTAATTGCTCCAGACTCCAATGTTTATATGCTTTACACAATTCCAGCTTTAATCAATTGTAATTGATTGTACTTATTCTTTGACGCTCACCATGATTTTAAAATCCCTTAAGCTTCCAGTGATGATTGATTGACTGATTGATCTCCATGGATAGTGAACATGACTTGACTGCTTCACGGCTGAGAGATCTTAATTTGCAGTAACAGTAATTGCCTTATCTGCCCTCTTATGATTGGAGCTTCCCTGTATGCCAATTAGACACATGGAGTGTAGGATAAAATCCGGTGAGCCAGTTTTCTATGGATCAGTTTCAGTGTGAGGTTATACTGGAAATATACTGAGAATGGTGTGATCAAGGAAAAACCTATAGGGAAATGGAATCCTGTGTATGTAAACAAGTAATTAATGAAAAGGGTCAGAGAAGGATGTCAAGAATCCTTCTGTTGAACAGGCAGTACACAGTACAGCAGAATACAGTGCTGGTGCTCCATGTCCAGCCATGCAATTTAATAGGCTATAACAGCTGACATTCTATTTGAGTACCATTGTTGTCTGGAGGAAACAGAAAAGGCAAGACAAAAAGCAAAATGGCACAAAAAGTATCGGCTAGTTAGAGGAATCCTGAGTTGCACCATGCTGACGGGAGGGTCAGATTTTTCAGCAAGCAGCAGGAAGCAATGAACCTTCCCTGTCAGGTGTCAACGGTTTGGGTTGGTGGAGGTGTAGTAATGATGTGGAGAATGTATTCTGAGGGTGCCCTGAGTGAGCATCAACACAGCATCATGCCACTGAACATGTTAAATAGTAGTATTTAACAAAGATAACAATGGCAAAAAAGTTCAAGCTAATGGTAGCAAAACCCAAAGCCAGCAGCACTGCTAGCTTCCTTTAGCGACAAAGTTTGCAGTAAGAGCAAAGTTGAAATTAAACATTTTCTGTATGCTGCCGTTTAGAATTCTTAAAGAGAAAGAAATTGAATTGACCAAAATTTGAGTCGTTCAAGCAATGTACTGACCAAGAAAATTGCAATCGGTGCATCTCTAGATATGTATCCAATAAAATATCCATTCCGTTTTAAAATAACACCAGGCACCATGAAGTAAAATTTGTTAAAACGAAAATAACAAGACCTACAAGTGACTTTAATGTGGGCAGAATCTGGTTTGGCAGACAGCATATCTTTATTCAATTGCACTCTTGTAAGGTTGTTAGATTCTGCATTTACAATTAAAGTTATCTGTTGTCAGGTGCATACCTTGTCCCTTACTTCATCCTCCTTATCCTCATTGGCATCCCGCTCTTCTTTTTGGAGCTGGCTGTGGGTCAGAGGATCCGGAGAGGAAGCATTGGAGTGTGGAACTATGTTTACCCTCGTCTTGGCGGGATTGGTGTCTCCAGTTTAATGGTGAGTGAACGAATATAAGTTTATCCAGTGGAGAGCAATCGCTGATACTAATACACTGGAATCCTCCTTCAGTGCTTGCATGACATCAATGCATATTCATTGACTCGTGGGCAGTTGCTGTTGGGCAGTGCCAATATCTAAACGATAGTACAGGGTTTAAGGCATGAGCCATTCCTGAACAGGGAGCCATATATCGCAAGGGACACCTATGCATTCACATTGCATCACTTTAGAATCACCTAATGCATGTCTTTTGAAAGGACTGTAATGGAAATCACAATATACAGGGGAAACACACACTGACATGGGTGCAACATGCAAACCTCACAAAAGCAGCAGCGAAGTCCAGACATAAACACCGGTCTCGGGAGCTGTGAGGCAACAGTGTTAACCACTATATATATAGAGGTGCTTAGTCATATACTTCCATTCAATTTAACAACTTCAGCAGCTAAATGGCTTGACATTTTTAGCATAATAATATAGTGCTCTTACAGATACACTGCAGGAGAAATAAGCATTTCCACGTTGTCTTTGTAAGCAGAAATATATTGATATTGTTATTACTACAATCTTAATCAGTACAATTAACATCTAAGCCACCCATGAAGGATGGGTCCCATTTTGAGTCTTGGTCCCCCCAAGATTTCTTCCTTACAGCATTTAGGGAGTTTTTCCTTGCAACTTGCCCTAGGCTTGCTAAATTTGGGATTGACCGTATAATATAATATAATGTTGTAAAGCTGCTATGAGACAATGCTCAAAAAAAGCGCTAAACATAAGTAAATCTGACTTTACTTGACTTGTCATGTCTCCTTTTTGGGGTTTGTTTTGCTTCTACAGTATTTTGGTCTTTCTCAGACTAATGTTGCTGATGAACAAAATGCTTAGTCGTATACTTCCGTTCAATTTAACAACTTCAGCAGCTGAATGGCTTGACATTTTTAGTGCAGTAACTTCCAGTCTTAAGTATTTTAAATAGAACTTGGCATGGCCAGCTAAATGATGTGAAGGAACTACACGTTTCTGATGATTCACTCAGGCACTAATCCCCTACTATAGTGCTGAGTCATCTGTAGCAAAGTCTGTACACTGATGATTATTAAGCTAAGAAAACAAAAGGCAAATTGAAGCAGATTATTTTTTTTATTTTATTTTTCATAGTTGTCTTGACCCAAGTTGCCTTTACATTATCACGAAAGTGAATGACAGTGCACATTTTTGAGGGTCATGTCAGTATTTAAGACATGAATTGCAGTGTTAAACTGTTTGAAAGTGGGTTTTCTGTGAGGAGAACAGCTATTTATAGACACAAAGAGACAGCAGTCTATGCCAGAGAGTGAATGTGCTTTAATAATTTACTGACTCTCCTTACTGTGGACCTGTGACGTAGTCTGAAGCCATTTTTGTCCTAGAGGAATTATTAGTGGATTATAGAGATGTATATTTAAATCCTGCAGATACAGCAAAATGGCATAGAGCCAGATTCATATGCAACCCCAAATCAGAAAAAGTTTGGATGGTATGGAAACTACAGATATTTTAAAAAAAGCATTATTACTTTAAAATTCCTTAAAAGTTTCCTTGAATCATTCCATGATATTTTTGAGTGTAGAGGGAGAAATATGCAAATGCCTGCCAATAAGTCTTTGAAGAATATTGCTCTTAAGCAGTTCAATAATTTTCTCACACATTTGTTGACAAACTGGAGATCATCTGCCCACCATTGCTCCTCAGAGATTCAACTTTTCATGGATAATAATTTTGTACCAAATCATGATTACAATCACATGTAACGTAACCTATTTGAAATCTCATAATTATCTGGTTAAGTTTTTAGTTTGAGTTTTTTTCATCAGTAGCCCTAATTTGCCATATCCCGTTAAAATTGTGTTGCAGGCATGAAATACAGGAATAGATGTTTATTAACAAATGAAATGAAGCCGAAATAGACAAAGCATGAAATATCTCAGGTTATACTGTCTGCAATAAAAGTCATGAATGCACACTATTTACTTTTGATTTCTTTTCTGTGTGTCTATGAAGGTGTGTGGCTTTGTGGGTCTCTACTATAATGTGATCATTGGGTGGAGCATCTTCTACTTCTTCCAGTCATTCCAATATCCTTTGCCCTGGAGCGAGTGTCCCATGCGGAGAAATGGAAGCCAAGCTAGTGAGTGTGCTGAAGTTTCAATATGTCTTAGTAATGTTAATGTTACTTTCATTTAATTGACGATTATGTGCTGTGGAGGGAAGAAGTTGATTTTTTTTACGTGTAGGTTCATGCTGGATGCCCCATATGTACATTCTTTTGAATTATGCAAATAGTTTTTGGTTTATCCTGTACAGAAAGTAAGAGAAAGCCAACAACACATAAAGGTGACGTCACGTATGTGCAAATGAGATTTCACTGAAATTTCAGAGAAATCAAATTGAAATTCTCTTTATTTTCCAACAAATAAGATGTATTGTGGGATAAATAAGTTCTCTTTTATTGGCACGTTGAGTTGTAGAAAGTAATAATTGCAGACATGTCAGTAAATGAAGCATGGGATTTTGTTATAATAAAAACAAAAATATTGCAGACAGTATGGACCCAAGGTATTCCATGTTCAGCTTATTTTTGATTTATATGTGTTAATATGCTGTAACTAATAATATCTGCAATTTTAGTTTAGTCTGACATTTCTGTGCATTTTTATGTAGACATTGTAGAATATACATTATATGGACAAAAGTATTGGGACACACCCCATGATCATTAAATGCAGTTTTTACATTTAGACCCATTGCCACAGGTGTGTAAAATCAAGCTCGTTTATGTTACATACATAAAGTTACAGGGTAGGGTTACCAAGTGTTGGGAAGTTACCAATGCTCTGCTGGCTCAATAACTGTAGAGTTATAAACCTCCTCTGGCATTTACGTCAGTACAAACACTGTGTGCCAGGTGTTGTATAGCATTCGTTTCCATTCCCAAACAGCTACATTCTTCACCAGGCAAGCATAATGCCAAGTGTTAGCGTGGTGTAAAGCACACTGACCAACTCCATAGTAAGGCCCGTGGATTTAGCATGGGATGTCATGATAGCTCCTGTAGGTGTAATGTGTAGTTGTCCAAATACTTTTGGCCATATAATATAGTAAAGAAACGAAACATAACATTTGACTTATTATTATTAACTGCTTCAACTTTATACCTGCAGAGTTTGTGTCAACAATAAATGTAGCTTGCCCAAAGTTTCCCTGTCATTTGCATTTGACTATTATAAAAACAGTCTCGTGCAAGTGGTGGCTTCCTATAATAGAAGGTCGTTAAGCTCTTTGCAATCACCTGTAGTACTGACACGGTTTGTCTGTCGCAACTTCACATCTCTATACTTGAGTATTTCCAAATGAGGTGCATTAGATGTATTGAACACAGTTAAAAATCAATTAAATTGTCATTCTTGCCTTTCTACCTGAGCAGTTGTGGAGCCAGAGTGTGAGAAAAGCTCAGCAACCACCTACTTTTGGTACCGTGAGACGCTAAACATCACAAGCACTATTGCTGACAGTGGAGGGCTGAACTGGAGGATGGTGCTGTCTCTGTTGGGTGCCTGGATTATTGTTTGTCTAGCTGTCATTAAAGGCATCCAGTCCTCTGGCAAGGTGAATACGTACAAATACACCACACAAATGCAATCATTTGAGTAATTTTATTATTCTTGGTTATAATTACCTATTTAATGTTTAATCACAGATTAGATATAGATAGATATAAATATATTATCACAAATGGTAATATATAAATTACTAAATGGTAAAACTTTTTTAAATGGCTTTTCATGGACACATATTTCATCAACCAAAAAGTTGGGACAGTATGGAATATGGTAATATAAAAAAAATACAGTGTTGGAATTCCGATTTCACTGTATACAGTATGCAGCATACAATATGAACCTGAGAAATTTCATCTTTTGTCTGGCCAACTTCATTTTCATTTGTTTATATACATCAATACATTAATTCCTGCATCTTAGACCTGCATCACATTTGAAAAAAGTAAAGATTGTAAATAATTTACCCAATTCTGGTGTTATTTTTTCCCATTTTTCCATCAAACATGTCTGAAGATGGGTCACGAAAGCTTTAATAGTGGCATTTGAGACTGCAGATAGGCCCAGCCCATTACCCGTATCCACTTCTTCTACATAGCCATGCCTTTTTAATGTGTGCAGCATGCGGCTTTGCATTGTCTTGCTGAGCAATACAGTACATGTACATCCCTGGAAGAGATTCCGTCTTGAAAGCAGCATACGTTCAAATCTGAGTGTATTTTTCTACATTAATGAGGGTACAGGTAATGGACTGGACCTGTCTACCTTCCTGCTTTACAGAATCACAAAAGTGTAATGTATGTTTACTAAGGGCACTCAAGCAACCCCATATTATGACAGAACCTAGCTTATGTACTCATTGCTAATCACACTATTCTGGCCTTTTTTTCATTACTAGCCCTAAGTTGCCATTGTCCCAACTTTTTTGGAATGTGTTGCATGCCTGAAATAACTAGAATGGACGTGTATTAACAAATGAAACAAGGTGGATCAGACACAACCAGAAATGTTTGGGGGAATACTGCTTTTTTAAAATTTACATTTTGAGTTGAGTTGTCAGTCTTACTTATGAAGCAAAAACTTTGTTCATGCTTCTAGGTGATGTACTTCAGCTCACTGTTCCCATACCTAGTTCTCTTCTGTTTCCTGGTACGTGGACTTTTCCTTAAAGGTGCAGTGGATGGCATTGCTCATATGTTCACCCCGAAGGTACATTATCACTCTCTCTCTCTCTCACAAACACACATGTAGAAATACAACCAGCCATATGACTAGTTTTTACACGAGTATAAGCAAACTCCAAATCACTGTTGAGTCAGTGCCGTGAAAAGGGAATACGCAGGTTAACCTCTGACTCCCTCTAGTGGTGATCTTAGAGAAGAGTCTAGAAATTTTATATGGCAATAGATTCACTACTGATTAATCATGCATGACCGAATGGGAGCATGGAACTTAAAATAGCCATTATAAATGACTTATTAAGTAGGTGCATAGAAGTAGATACTGGTAACTCATTTTTTAAAGCACTGAATTACTGTCGTGTTTCACTGACTAAGTAATGAGTTCTATTTCAGTTAACGGACAGAAATTCATGAACATCCCATCATACAGCTTACATTGTAGCATATTGGTCACCTGGGTCTCGACGCACGTTTATTCCTGCAGCTGGAAATCATGTTAGAGCCCCAGGTGTGGCGTGAGGCTGCCACACAAGTCTTCTTCGCTTTGGGACTGGGATTTGGTGGAGTAATTGCTTTCTCCAGCTATAACAAGAGGGACAACAACTGCCATTTTGATGCAGTCCTGGTCTCTGTGATCAACTTCCTTACCTCTATCTTGGCCACGCTGGTGGTGTTTGCTGTGCTTGGATTCAAGGCCAACATCATGAATGAAAAATGTGTAATTGAGTAGGTACACTTTTAAAAATGAATTGACCGTATAGTTTTGTGATATTAATGCAATTTGTTCTAAAGTTCTTAGTTAAATTCTTAATTATGGAGTGCGTATGTACACCACAGATCAGGTCTGTGGTGGAAGATTCTCAGCACTGCAGCGCTGTGGTGGTGGCGGCGTATTAGTATGTGTTGTGCTGGTACAATTGGATAAGACACAGCAGTGATGCTGGAGTTCACTCACTGCATACTTTCTTATGGACATTCATCTATAAATATATATGTATATGTGGTGTCTACTCCACTCATACCAGCACAACACACACTAGCACACTAACACCACATCAGTGTCACTGCAATGCTGAGAATGATCCACCACCCAAAAAGTACTTGATCTGTGCTGGTCCTGTGGGGGTTCTGACCATTATAAAACAGAGTAAAAAGGATTAAAAATGTAGAAAGAAACAGATGGACTACAAGCTGTAATTGTAGAATGGTAGTGAGCACTAAAACTTAGTGAATAAAGCTATAGATATAATAAAGAGTAAGCAGATTATAAATTGGAAATTATAGATTGTCCAAGACTTTTTCACAGTGCTAGACACATAATTTAAGGAATGTAATACATTCACACTGGCATAGATTGGAAAAAAGACAGTTTTTCCATTAATGGTCTATTGGTTAAATGCAAATTTATTGGTCAGCGTGTAAGAGAGTAAAATTGTGCATTAATGGCCAATATAAGTAGCTTACATTGATTTTAAATGAAAAGAAATGTGAATAAAGATTTTGTTTATTTTAGTCTGTTTTCATTTTTCTAGCGTCCAATTCGTATTCATGTTTGGTTTATTATTTTGTTCTACGAATGTATGTTTTAATATTTTTTCAATATTAATTCAAGCCAGTGATTCTAAAATTGTATTGTTAGACTGTGTGTTATGATCAGATGATACCTGAGCTTTTTAGCAAAAGCTCAAGGTGCGTTATAAAAAGAAGAATGACTGATGAAGGCCTGGGAACCTTATCAGGCACACATCATGTTTCAAAATCAATATTAGGAAATCAAAAATGGGTCATCACTGGATCTTCCAGTGGGATAGTGAGTTAATCGACAAAAATGCCTTACTGAACATCAAGCTTCTGCCACTGTAAATCAGTGTAAAATTTATTTAACCAAGTAGCAAAACCAAAGTAATTTTCTTAATAGAAGGTATAGTTACTGAATAGTGATAATACTGAATAATTGATCATTCTCACAGGATATTACTAATCAGTGTCTTCTAAAAGTCAATGTCTTATAAGCAAGTATCTCTGTTCATAACCCAGTTTCAAGATTCATGATTTCATGGTTATATTCTCTTCCAGGAATGCTGAGAAGATTCTCGGTTACTTGAACTCAAATGTGCTGAGCCATGATCTGATCCCTCCTCATGTCAATTTCTCCCACCTGACGTCATCAGACTACGCTGAGATGTATGAAGTGATTAAAATTGTGAAAGAAAACAGTTTTGCTCAGCTTGGCCTGGAGCCATGCTTACTGGAGGATGAGCTCAATAAAGTCAGTCAAATACCCAATAAGCTAATGCTGTTTATGTTTTAATACACTGCTCACAACAATTAGTGTATATTTCATTTTGAAATATCCCCCAGTTGTTGTGAGCACTATAGTAATTTCATATAGTAGCATAATTGATGGGTTAATTTTGATAGATTTATTTTATTCCTCATTAATCAGCATCATTCTATTTATACTTTCAACCACAGGCTGTTCAGGGCACTGGGCTGGCCTTTATTGCTTTCACAGAGGCAATGACACATTTTCCAGCATCACCCTTCTGGTCAGTCATGTTCTTCTTCATGTTGATCAACCTGGGCCTGGGCAGCATGATTGGCACCATGACTGGCATCACTACACCAATCCTGGACACTTTTAAAATACGCAAGGAGATCCTGACTGGTGAGAACTGCCACATGCTTTAATGACTGCTCAGGAAATTATTTGCACTGTACAGAAACAGTTTGGAGTCAGAACATACACCACATTAGTTCCGGCATCAGAGACATTCGTGTGTCTGTTATTTAATTACATGTCGCATGACATGGTCTGACTTTATTATTATTATTATTATTATAAGTTTTATTATTTTGTTAACCTTAAGCTTTTGTTTATCGTCAGTTGCTTGCTGCATCATAGCATTTCTCTGTGGCCTCTTGTTTGTCCAACGTTCGGGGAACTACTTTGTCACCATGTTTGATGACTACTCTGCTGGTCTCCCTCTCACGATTGTGGTCATCTTAGAAAATATATCTGTGGCGTGGATTTATGGAACTAAAAGGTAACCTGTGATTTGTTTTAGCCTCCCTGTTAATTTGTCAAGTTAGCACACAGGTCTCTCTGAGCAGGAATGAATTAGCTCTAGTTATTGTAATGCATGTCATGTATAAAACTTTCCCTTTTAATATATGCTTAACTTAAATGGTAGTTTATAATATAATGAGTGTTGAGTATTTGCCATGTTTTCCAGGTTCATGCAGGATCTAGAGGACATGCTGGGCTTTAAACCATACAAATTTTATTTCTACCTCTGGAAGTACGTGTCTCCATCCTGTCTCCTTGTGCTCATTACTGCTAGCATAATTGAGATGGCCATTAATCCACCTGGATACAACGCATGGGTTCAGGACCTGGTGAGTAGAACCTGTTTATGTCATACATAGATGCAAGTTTTGTCTCATTTGCATAAGTTTTGCAAACTGGATGTCTCTGGTAGTGTTGTCAATATTGACAAATCTATTACAATGAATGCCTAACATTCTGAAATGGTACAATACTCATTTCTCACAATATCAGTTCTTTTGATATCAAATGCGCTTTCGTTTGACCCATTCACTCTTCCTTAACTCACAAAACTATTTGCTTTGCTGAGATCACAGCTGAAGCAGACTTGGTGTATTCATAACCCAAAAAGTCACAACCTAAAAGTCAAAGGACACGAACAAGCCAGTCATTTCAGCCTGTTGCTCCGATACGTCAGCATCTCTGACATATTGGACCAAACAAGCCAAGTAAACAAAGGATCTGTGTTTATTTCTGGTTAAAAAGCACAATAATCGAATCGCTTCTTTTCCTATTTTGATTCACTGAAATCTTTGTCATCAAAATAATTGTCCTTCCATGACCCCCCCTTTTTAATTATTATTGTTATTATTATATATTTTTAATTGTTATGTATGTATTTATTTCTCTTTTCTTCCCTCCCTATTTATGTTTTTGTCCTGCTGTGTGGGTATGTCTGGGTTGGTGTGTATGTGCTTGCATGAGTAAGTGAACTGGGGTTATGTTCAAAACAAAAAGGAAAAACTGAGGTTGTTTTTATTCAGTGACATTTGAATTGTGTCTTATAAAATAATGCTGGTATGTCTTTTCTATGTGAGACTCCTCAATAAAAAAATTGGAAAAAAAAACAATGCACAGAAACACAGAAGGCCTCTCTGGGTCCAAGCTCATCTGAGATGGACTGACTAGTCAAAAAGTAGAGAAGTATCTTGTGGTCTGACGAGTCGACATTTCAGATTGTTTTTAGAAATCATGGACACTGTGGCCAATGAGGAAAAGGACTGTCCAGACTGTTATTAGCCCAAATATCAAAAGCTCAAACCAGCACCTCTGATAGTGTTGGGGATAACTTGCACATCAATGGAGGTACCATTAATGCTAAAAGGTAAATACAAGTTTTGGAGCAGCATATGCTGCCATCCAACCAACATGTTTTTCAGTGACTTCCTGCTTATTTCAGCAAGTCAATTCCAGGCCACATTCTGCACGTGTTACAACAGCTTGGCTTCGTAGTAAAAGAGTGCGGGTACTAGACTGACCTGCGTGCAGTTCGGACCTGTCTTCAGTGCACTTTATTTACAAGTTATTTGGCATATAAATATGAATCATTAATCTACAAAGATTTTGGAACATACATTTTTGATTATAGCATGTTTTTAACCAATTTAAATAAATATTTTATTTTTGAGTCAGCTACAACGTCCCAGTCTTCAGTCGAGATTTATACAATATTCCTTTATCAATACCCCATCACCGAGAAACATTTGTTTTACAGACATTTTTTTGTAAATACACCAGTGTCTATGCACTAACTATCATTGCTAGCAGTTCCAACTCAGAGGCAGTTGTGGAATCACAAAAGAAACACAAATAATTGGTTTTGGGACTGGCACTTTCTTGGTTTAACTTCTATCTGGCTGACCAGTACCAGTTTGTAAATAATCAACGCTTAAGTGAAGTACGGTGTCCCTCAGGCATCTGTGCTTGGCCTACTATTATTCTCCCTGTACATTTAGGCTCAAATATTTGTAAATATGGTATTAGTTTTCACTGCTATGCAGATGATACACAGCTGTACATATCAGCTGATCCAAATGAAGGCCTTACAAAAATGTGGATGCCATTTAATTTCCTTTTTCTTAACTTAGATAAAACTGAGGTTTTATAAGTTGGACCCAAGACTGTGAAAGACAGTTTGGCTGCATCTATTCTAAATCTGGTCGGCTGTTCGGTAATGTCAAGTCCAACTGTTAAAAAAAAACAACTTAGGTTTGATTCAGATCTCTCCCTTGACGTGCGCATTAACAACATCACAAGATTCAGTTGCATACTATTGCTAAACATAGAAATATCCTTTCTTTTCAAGATGCTGAGGAACTCACTGGATCGCTCGCTGGATGCTCTAGTAAATCTAAATAAACTAGTACAGAATGCAGCAGCTCGATAGCTAACTAGACAATTTGATCATATCATATCATATCCTGTCGTCTCTACACTGGTTACCAGTTAAATTTCACATTGATTATAAAATACTTCTTGCATATAAAGCTCTAAACGGGCCTACATTATCTAAGTTAACTCTTAGAATCTTACAATCCAGCTTGTCTACTGTGTTCACAGGGTGCAGGACTCATTTCAGTACCTAGAATTAAAAATGTGAAAGCAAGAGGAAAAGCTTTCTCAAATTTGGCTCCCCGGCTATGGAATAAACTTCCCACTTTAGTTAGAGATTCATACACTCTCCAAATTTTTAAGTCTAGGCTAAAAACATTTTTATTTACTCAGGTTTTTGGTTAGATTTTGACTGGGATGCATGGCTCAGGTTGGCTCTTGCCTCTTGTCTGTGTTACCTTCTGTGTTCTCCCCCTTCTAGCTATGCTACTATACTTAATTTTGCCAGAGTTTCATGTTGCACCTGGCATCAATGATTGCTAATAGACTCTCTCCTAACCCAAAAGTAATTACATTTTCTCTTTTCTCTCCAAGCTGATTTTTCGGTACCAGTTCCAGCACCACACACTTAGATGCTCCCCCACCTTAGCATCACTCTACTGGTCTTCATCAACAATAACCAGTCCCACCATGCCCGGGTTCCACCAGAGTACAGTAACTCCCTCCATCATTTAGTTATTAGGAGACGATGTGCCTTCAATAACTTCCTGCTGAGGACTCATTATCTTAAATCTATTTAATTATTTATATGGAACTTTATTACTCATTTGAATGTTATTATTGGTTTAAATTGTATTGTTTACTTAATTGTACTATTACTACAACTTAATTATTTCACATCCAGGCCACTCAAGGAGGATGGGTCCCTTTTTGATTCTTGGTCCTCACAAGGTTTCTACCTTCTATATTCTATATATTCTATATTTATTGTTACTTCAAGTATTTACTACAATGAGCCTTTTAGTAGTCATTTACAAGCAACTAACTCAAATAGTGTTTCTTTTACTACATATATGTACATACTCCTAAAGAGTGATAAGCTAAGATTATATTTTTGTCCCATTTACGACATTGATCCTAGATCATATTTGAGAAGCTTAATGAATGTTTACCATGAATTAATAATATATCACTAGATATCACTAATATGGTATCGAAATTTGTATTGTAAAATTATTAATGCAAATACGATCAGGTTTGGCAATTACATTTTAAAACATTCTTAGCCATATAAATTTCCATGCATGATATTCATTCAACTTAATCAATTAGCTATCCAGTGCTACATCTATGAGTGATCTATGAATTTGCACAGATAAATACTAAATCCTGTTCCAGACAAAGGGATGTTTCCACTGTCATCCAACAATCTAGGACAAGGAGAAGTCATCCATGGAAGTCCTCCATGATTCCATTCAATTCCATTCATCTACTGCACCCAGGTATTTGTATATTTTGCATTCTGGGTATATACAATGTGCACTCAGCACATTGTATATACCCAGAATGCAAAATATAACTTAACCCTTAACCCTTTGTGCGGAGTACAGCATAACAATCATGCCACTCTATATTTAATAAATGCCAATAAAAAGCTATGGAAATAATTTTGTGCCAAATGTTTAGTACAAAATAAAAAAAGCAACAAGCTAAATATCAACATTCAAATGGAAAAATATATGTTGCAAGAGTACAGGGTGAGTCAAAAGACACATTGTGAAATGTCTGAATACCCCAGATGAGTGAGGGGACCCGTCTCTTAGGCTACATCTGTTACATGGCTGCCATCTTGAAATCCGCCACATTGGATCAAGAGCATGTTTTTCCAATGAGAAGGTTGTCATATAGCATATCAGTGAAGACCAAAATTGTCTCACAAATTGACTGTCATAATTAGATTTGCAGTATCTCTTTTTATTGAAGAGAAGTGGACTAACATGTCACAGGCCACAATCAACATGACCTGACCTGATCTCTATGCAAAGGATTAGTGTTGCACTGTGTGAGCCAAACGGTGACACCAGATGCTGAGTGGTTTACTGACCTCCCCCTACACCCCCCAATATAGTAAAAGTTAACTTCACATTTAAGAGTGGCCTTAAATATTTATGATCATACATTCCTTAGTAAATTTTTCTCAAGACATCCAAACAGGGATACACACCACCTAATACTAGGGGGGGATATGAACTGTATACTTTCTCCAAATTTGGATCACAACTCTTCTACAACAAAACATAAATCTTAATCAGCTGAACTTACCAAGCTCTTTCTTAAAACATATCAGACGTATGGCGATTTAGAAATCCTACTTCTACTTGTTGTTCGCAGGCAGTGTGTTCCGTTGTTGAGTGTGTGTGTGGCTGGTAACGAGCCATCCCGTGAGGAAGTATTGTGGGAATAGTTATAAGGTTACAACAATCTGTCGAAGCCAGAGAGCAATTATGGCGCTACGCGGCGTGAGTTGTTACCTGTTGTAGCAGGCTTGTGGCATTTTAAAGCCTATCTGCTTGGTACTAAGTTTACGCTGCGTACAAACCATGCGTCACTGGTGTGACTGATGCAGTTCCGTGAGACAGAAGGTCAGAACGTCCGCTGGATTATGGCACTGCAGGCTTTCCGGTTCACGATCATCCATCATGCCAGTAAAGCGCAAGCCGATGCGCTCTCAAGGCAGACTGTGCACGGAGGAAGACTGCCAGGCTTGTGAGTGTGCAGAGGTGGTGGATAGTCTGGGTGAGGTGAACTGTGCTGTACATGTTGCGTCACACACCCATCTGGACAGCGAGCAACTCTGCCAGGTGCTGGAACAGGACGGAGAACTCGTCCAGCTTTGGCGTTGGCTGGACTCGAAATGTAGGCCTGATTGGTCAGACGTGAGACCTCGTGGACCGGCCATGAGGTTCGCTTTTGGAAGGGGCTCCGTGGCGACATCTTGCGGGCAGTGCATGGTCCGGCATGAGTCTGGCATTTTGGCGTGGCCAAGACTCTGCGTTGAGAAGCGTTGTATGGTTGCACGTTCATTGTTGTGACGTGTGCACCATGCAGACATTGCAGTCCGGTTCACCCATGGAGTGGATGGCCCACTAAGCCACCACGCTTTCTACTCACAGGACTTCCATATAAGAGTGTTATGGCTGCTGTGTAGTTCTTTGTCTGTGCTTTTCCTCCTTACCAATAGGTGGAGCTGAAATTGAATCCTGACCTCCCTGTGCTGGTGAGGGCTTAAAAGGAGAAGTGAAGACCCATGGAGAGAGGGAGAGAAAGCCACACAGTTTTGTTTGGATGTGATGGAGTCTTATGAACTGAGGTCTAACCCATATTTGGTTTGGGCCTATTAAGTGGTGTAATGTGTTAAATAGTGGGTCTTGTTGTTGACTGTAAATACCTGTGAATAATTTTAGGGTTTAAGTGGTTCGAAAAGAGCAGGAAGGGGAGTAAGTGCAATTTATTTGAAAACCTGTTTGGTCCCTGTGTTTTGTTAGGGAGTCAGGGTAGATGCCTGTCTTTTGCTTGTTTTATTTTTGGATAGGTGTAGATAGATTCTGGGATTTAAAGGGGATCTGGTCTTGTTTATTATTTTGGCCTGGCTTACCCCTGGGGATCTATTGCTTCCCCTTTGCTTAATTTATTGTCTGTGTTAATTAATAACAAACCTGCAATTTTGTGGAATTCCTCTTTGATGTTCATAACTGGCTTATACCCAGGAAAGACCACAAAATTGTACACTAGTTCTTTTAATGCCAGACATACTTTTCGGACGGACTGACATACAGTCCCTTTGCCGATATGTTTCGCATCTCCTACACTGTAAAGAAAACTTCCAGTAGCAAAAAAAAAGCGATGCATAAATCTGGAGAGAACCGGTTGTCTGGAGAGAGGGCTGATGTGTAATATTAGAAATGCGACGCTTAAAATGTTAATGCAAATTATGTTTTTTGATGAAAAACAATAACGTTCAAATAGATACTCCTCCAGAAACGAAAGCATGTCTAATCGGGGTCTAATAAGTTCCTGGCGAACAGCTCGGCAAATAAATTGGGTTTCGATATCCACTGGATCCGCGAGTAAAGGACACACCATGATCACCTGTGTTTGTAACTCAGGGTTAGGTTTAAGTAAACCTGCCAGAAAGCAGGTTAACGTCAGAGCGTAAGTTGCTCTAGCAACTGACATCGAGTTTGTTTTAACCTGCTTTCTGGAACAGAAAACTCGGCTTTAGTACACGTAGAGTTAACAAACCCTGAGTTAGTCACTTAACCCGCTTTCTGGAATACCCCTGGGTCACCAGTTCATACAACACACACTCATGGCAACTCTTGAGTCAGAAAAGCTGCTCCTGATCTATGCTGCTGCTCTTCCCCCCTTTAAGCTGCTCTCTCCTGCATGCTTTATGCTGCAAGACATGCTTCCTTCTGCCTCAGCTCCATGAAGGATTGGCAGTTACCATCAGCAGGTGATATTCAGACACCTGCAAAAAAAACAGAAGCACAAAGAAAACATAAACAAAACATACATGCACGTAACAAGGAGTATTAACACTCTAGTGGGTTTATAAACAGCTTTGCTCTCCCATTCATCTTCCATAATGAAGGCTTGGTTTTCCAACTGAATATTATTTATCATCATCACATCATCGCAATTAAATAAACAACAGTATAAAATAATAATTCTGATAACATCCTGATTCTAATATTCCGATTTCCTATAAGCATTTACATGCTGTGTATGGGATGACTAAATTAACCGCTGGCATATTGGTTTATTTAAGTGGTTTATGAGTTAGATGAAATTAATTGAACATTAGCTTTAATTGAATTATATACAGTTTCTCAAACACTTTTAGACCAGAAAACAAGGATTAACAGCATTTGAAGATCAGAGCCAAATCTAAGCCATGCATGTCACGTCTGGTGCAGAAAGCGCTCCGGTTTCTCCCACACTCAGCTCTAACGGAGGTTTTCAGTTAAACAACTACACTACCCAGAGCGCACCTCCCGCTGACATCACACACACACCCGATCACATGACACATCACCAGCAGTTTTCCAGTCGTTCATGAACGATGTCTTCCAGGAAATGATCGGCAAATTTGTTGTTTTATTTATAGACGACATTTTGATCTATTCCACGGACCTCGCATCTCACATTCAGCACGTTCGCTTAGTTCTCCAGCGTCTCCTGGAGAATAACCTTTATGCCAAAGCCGAGAAATGCGAGTTCAATCTCCAAAGGGTCGCATTTCTCGGCTATGTCATCAGTTCTCACTTCTCTTATGGACAACAATAAGGTTAATGCTGTCACTAGTTGGCCCGTCCCCCAGTCCATTAAAGATCTCCAGCGCTTCTTGGGCTTCGCTAATTTTTATAGGCGTTTCATCCGCAATTTTAGTAGCATAGCCGCCCCGCTTACTGCGCTAACTAAGAGGGCCACTAAGGTTCCGAAATGGTCTTCTGAGGCTGAACAAGCCTTTAATAAACTAAAAACTGCGTTTGTCTCTGCTCCGATTCTCATGCATCCTAAACCCGAACTTCCATTTGTGGTCGAGGTACACTACAATTAATTTCATAATAAATTCATCGTATGGTTGTGTCTACGTGGCTATTGTTACCCGGTTGTTTACTGCTTTTGCTTACGACTACCTTTATTAAACTATTGTCTTATCTGTATCTGCGAGAGTCCTGTCCTGACTATGACACTGACAGTTCAGAGGATTCCACTACATTTAAAACTATTTTTACTGGTTTTGTGGTAAACCATAAAAG
>JAUZST010058136.1:0-23641 GCA_034779995.1 Parotocinclus haroldoi
GTTGCTGGGTGTGGCTTTGTGTGTGTGTGTGTGTGTGTGTGTGTGTGTGTGTGTGTGTGTGTGTGTGTGTGTATGTTCTACCTCAGTGGTGGAAGTCTTTCCACTCTGCTGCTGAACCTGGGTCCTAAGAATGCAGTGACACTGCTGGTTCTGGCTGTGACAGAACACAAGATTCTGGTGCATTCTCTACGGCCGGCTGTGCTGACCAGTGTTGCTGAGGCCCTGGTATCAGTAAGTACTGTATGAAAGGCCTAAAAGCTGATAGTTGTTGTGTCCTCATTTCTTGTGTAACTCTCAAACGCGTCAAATGAGTACTGTCTTGTCTCTACAAACGGCATCTGTAGTATATGGGTGATCTTAATGAAAAGTCATTTAGATATGCTTGTATTGTGGGTGATATGACAGTATGTGTGTATGAAATATGTCTACAAGGAGATTTTCTGTACTTACACTAGGAGCTCTACATTGACATTACATACTCAAACATTGTTTTCAAACATGACTAGCACATGTTGTACTGTCAGTTGATTTTACATTTAGATTTGACATTTATGTCATTTAGCAGACGCCCTTATCCAGAGTGACTTACATACATGCATACTAAACAGTTCTCAACAGTGCTCATATAAAATAGTTAATACCAGAATGGTTTAAACAGTTTTTATGTGAGAGCAAAGAGGATGCATGGCAGATGATCTCACATACACAGTTCTCCTTTCAACCAACTAAAGATGAGGAATTTTATTGAAAATTGCAAAAGTGGGTCATAACTGAATCAGAAAAGTGATGTCATATTTTGGCAGACACAATCCATATGACAAAAATGTAAAAACAAATTAAGGACGTAAAAGAGTGGCTTGATTCTGCTGATATCTATTTCACTGTAATTGTAAGTTTGTATATGGACATAGGCACTTGAGGAAGGTCCACTTTCCATATAGATGCTCTTTGTAGTTCTGCAGTTGCAGGCTGTAGTCCTCCATATGTCTCTCTACTTACTATGTTCATTCCCTTTACTCTGTTCTGTAATGGTCAGGACCAGCACAGATCAGATACTTGGGTAGTAGATCATGTAGAGAAACAGATGGTTATATGTTATATTCTGTAATTGTAGAACTGCAAAGTGCATTTGTATAAAAGTGATCTGATAAAATGGATAATGAGTGTAGAATGAGTATACATAATAAAGTATAATAAAGTATAATAACGTATGAAATTACTAAATAATAGGCAGGCCAATCAAGAACGGTACCACTAATGCCTCTAAAGTAGAATGCCCCTAAAGTCGAGATATTTCTGTTGTTATGCTCTTTATTAGTAACGCCCTGAAACAGAAGGCTAAATTTATTATGGGGCTAAATTTATCACCGTGACTTGTTTGATTATTTGATTATTAGCAGGTGTTATAGTAATTATTTTGGATATTTGTCAAATATTGGTCAATATCCATGCCTGTGTATGTGCTAATATGAGAGATATTAGCATATAGCTTTTACATTACATTAGTTTGATGCCCCTGTACTTTAAACTGCTGATTATGCCCATGCTGTTTTGCTTGTAGATGATCTTCCCCTTTCACTGGCCATGCCCTTACATTCCACTATGCCCGCTGGCACTGGCTGATGTGCTCAGTGCTCCGTGTCCATTCATAGTTGGCGTAGATTCACGTTACTTTGATCTGTACGAGCCGCCATCCGACATCAGCTGCGTGGACCTGGACACCAACACCATCTCCCAGTGAGTAATCTTTTGGCCTCTGTATTTTTAATCCCTTATGTAAATTAACCGTGGTTTTATCATGGTTTTATTTTGGTAGAAAGAAAACAATTCATGTTTACTTCGGTACTCATTAAGGTTTATGTGTGGGTTAAAGGCCTAGCTCTAGGACCCAACGGTGGCAGCTTGGCAGAGATATTATACCTAGATACATAGGTTAGAGGTAGTTCTATTTGAACTACAAAAGTATCTTATGGTAACTATAGTGTCAAATGTTTAGAGATGATAGAGAAACCATAGTAACCATTCATAGTTTTCTTTTTACCATGGTTAATGTTCATAAAGGATGTGATGATCTATAATCTTAAGATAAAAATATGGAATCCGAAAGTCATAAATTTACTTGTCTTGGCTTTTGACACTGAGTAGATTTGAGTAGATTCAAGGTATTGATAATGGCAGAAGCTCTACTGATAATGGTGCTCATTACATTAGTGCTAAATAATCATGAAGAGCAGTCTGAGAGCTATAAGTCCCACAGCTGCACATCTGGTAGTCACATGCTTGTGTTTGTTGGCCGCGTAGAGAATGTTGAGAAGTTAATTGCAGGCAATGGAAAACCATGTTGCTGTCAGACATGATTCTTTGCTCCTCTGTCCATTGACTTGGTTCCTTTGGTTCTTCTGCACTGTTTAACTTTCTTTCTTTTGTATATGTTTGTGGGTTCAGCAAGGAGGATCGCCGAGCCTTGACATGGAAAATCCTGCCCAGGAAAGCCTCTAAGCATCTGATCAACACCCTTAGTAGTATTCATCAGCAACTACTACAGGGTGAGTGGAGAGGTCATTCTTTTCATTTAGTTCAATTTACTGAGCTAAAAAAGCCTGTATAAGAGGCTGTCAGGTCACGTCATGCCAATTGGAGTATGGCGGCTTCATTTTATTACTGGCTCAGCTTTTATTAACAGTTGACAGGACAGAGTGAGGTCATGACTAACTGAGCTTCAGGGACAGAGTTCTCTCCCTGCCAGAGAAAGTACCTGAGTTTCTCCAAAGCCTTGTGAGGTTACCTAAGGGATAAGATTGTTGGTTCTATTGTGATAGTCATTAAACTTAAAACAGCAACTTAAGTAATTTAAGCGTTTTTTTGTTTCAGTATGTAAGAGTATTATGGGTATGTCTATTATTGTGTTCTTTTAGTGAAGAACATAATTACTGCTTCAGGATTAAGACAGACAGTGTTATCTTTTTGTTGAAGGTTTTGATGAGAGGTGTTGCCCTGATTTGCTATAGCTAATATAGTACATGTGGCTCACATAGTCACAATACAGTCATAAGATATAAGCAAAGCCTCTTGGACCTTGGTTTTTGTAAATCTCCACAGATTATCAGCTGAGTCGTGAAGAAGGACAAATGGAGGCAGCAATGAGCGAGCTGAACCCTGGTAGCGGTGGGAAAAGCATTCAAACACTCGAGCTAGAGATCCAAGAGGCCTTCCTGCGCTTCATGGCAGCCATCTTAAGGGGTTACCGCTCCTATTTGCTTCCCATTACCCAGGCACCCTCAGAAAAAGCCACTGATGCGAGCTCCCTCTTTGACCTACAAGGTAGGCTCATCATATGTCTGTTTAGCCATATTGTGTTATGAAACGGCTGTGAAGATTAACAGGAAGACAGAAACACTGAATGGTGAAGACAGTCTTTACCCAGGGAAATTCCAGTGTTGAGTAACAATAAAATCTTAATTCCTAAGTCCTGTTTGCTGACAGAAAAGCCCACTGGAATTTATTGGGAAAATATTTGCATTTTGCAGCTGGGCTAAGTGCTGAAATCTGGAACAGAGTCTGGCTCAAATCAAGCCTGAAATTAGTGTGAGGATATGCAAGTCTCTCAGCATAAACAACGAATAGACTGTCTCAGAGGATATCTG
The DNA here is from genome assembly GCA_034779995.1 of Parotocinclus haroldoi. Lineage (NCBI taxonomy): Eukaryota > Metazoa > Chordata > Actinopteri > Siluriformes > Loricariidae > Parotocinclus > Parotocinclus haroldoi. The sequence goes on from JAUZST010058136.1 coordinate 3,645, forward strand.
CTTCCCCGAAGTTTGTCTAATGAATTGCAGATATCTGTATCTTTTTCTGTGTACCATTCTTCCTCACTGTAATCAAAACACCATGATTAAAATATTATTTCAGGTGTCACTAAGCACTGCTCAGGCTGGAGTGATGGAAATTATCATTGTATCTGACAGCTGGATGTGGGCATACTGTAAACTTTTACTCACTTCAGTCATGGCACCTATATGACTGACTGCAGACATTAACTAATGCCTTCAAGAATCACATATTAAAGTCTGTGAGCCAGTCTCAATATTTACATTAATAGCAAAATAGCTAGCTCAATAGATCAGTTAATGGTCTGAAAGGCAATCAATACTGAACAAATAGATATCTCTCTCTCTCTCTCTCTCTCTCTCTCTCTCTCTCTATATATATATATATATATATATATATATACAAAATATACATATTTTATATATATATTGTTTAGTGACTCAAATGCCACGGCTATAGTAATTTGCATATGTATGGAAACCCTTTTATGCTCATTGGTTGTATTCCAATGGATTACGATTTTACATTTGGATCTGATCTACAAAATGTCTCCTGTCGTAGGGGTGGCTACACACCTGTTATCAGACACAGTTATGATGTAAACAGTTCTAATTCTTAAATAATTTGACCTGATAGTAAGTGCTAAAAGTGACTGTGAATGAAAAAAGTCCCTGCAATTGAACGTATATGTCTTATTTCCACTTAAATCTGTGCAGATACACACATTGTTAGAGGCATCACCAGACAAGAAGGGGTCTTCTATATATGCTCAAAAAAATGCTTTTTATTGGGATACATACGAGTTACTTAAATTAATTCACTAACAATTGTATTTTCTAAAATTGGGAGACACGCTCTAAAAATATATGTTGGTTTGAGTGAACAGAATATGAGGGATAACATGGATTACTTTTCTAACAGGGTTCCTAAAGAGCCGTGATCGTTCCCATCAGAAGTTCTACTCCCTCATGACTAAGACTCAGATGTTCATCCGCTTTATTGAAGAGTGTTCCTTTGTCAGTGATAAGGATGCAAGCTTGGCATTCTTTGATGACTGTGTTGACAAGGTATAATAATCTACTCTGCATTAATAATCAATACATATTTTCTACAAATGTTCAATTTCCCAGTCTTTTATGATCCAAAAGCTCCAAAGAGCTCTTCCACTTACATTTACTAATGTGTTTTTTTATGAATATTTTAGCATGTTCCAGTCTTTATGCCAAGTAAATATTTAAAGAATATGTGTTTAAAAAGAATGCATCAGAATGAGTTTGATCCTTTAATGTTCTTCATTGGTTCTTTTGTTGCAAATTTGCTTTTGTTCTTTCACTAACAGTTTGCCCACTCTTTTTTATTCTTCTTTCTTCCCTCAATATTTCATGTAATCCATTATTGCTTGCTTGGAAAGCTTTTTGGCATGGAAAAAGGAGGCAAGGTAAGCTGCTAGGGTGTTCCTACAGAGCTTGTTTTGTAAGAAAAGAAGAAGAACTGGATTTATTTGATTGTCAGCATAGGTTAATTGACAGAGTCTGCTGGCACAGTGAGAGGAATATCAATTCAGTTTATTTTAAAATGTGATTTATATGATTCTGAAGTCTGAGCTGCACATATCTTTTGTGTCTGGCAAGTCTCGTTCTGCTTGTACAGTGAAACATTAAAACAATACTACAATAAATTGTATTACAGATGAGACAACATACTTAGAATGAGCCAAAGTAAATGCCATATCCTTTACCTCCTCCACCATCCTCCCAATAAGTGGATTTTGTATAGATTTTGAATAACTCAGCATTGTGTCTTGCCAAATATTCCCTTACGAAAACCATTTTCATGGTTCATCCATATCTGCTTTGACAGGGTGGTACAACTTATTTTTAATTTAGTAAGGTGTCAATGTTTTTCCCTCATTCTCCATCATCCAGTAAAGAGCTGGTGGCGACTCTGCTTCAGTTCAAAAAGTTCATTAGAGCCATAAACCGAGAAAGTCACACATCGCCTGCTACGTCTTGTCTCGCACCATTTAAAAGATGCCAAGGACAGTGCTTTGCAGCACACCGATAATGGAAGTGCCAGGGTAGATTGATTTTAAAGTGGGCCAAACGTGACATGAGCACGTCAGCTGAGTTTGCACTTAAAACGGAACATTTGCAGACAGAACACGATTTAGAGCGAGGGCACTGTGACCTCTAGGCTATGTAGAGCCCAGTTCATAAAGATGTCTAGCCTGTGCATTAAAAGGCTGCTACTGGAGCTGGGGACAGTGGCATCATACCCTGCTAATAGAGACAGTCGGTGATCCAAAAACAATCTCAGGTTCAGGAAGCAGACTCGATCAGTGCTATTGTTAGCCCATCCTGCCATGGATCACTGCTATTTTTCCCCTCACTATTTACATCAAAATGTACGAAACAATGTATGAAATGAATGAATCAAAACCTGAACAGTTGGGTTTTCCCTCCCTTGGTGACAAATTAAATTGATCCAAGTGGATCACTTACTGTGGATGTTGGTCTGGATGGATATAGGCCAGGAAAGTTTGTACTGTTATTGTAAGGTCATACAGACACAGACCTTTAGAAACTAAATGAACCATGACACTGGCTAGCCCACTTCCAGTGTGGAAACCCTGGAGCAACTTGACTTTTCAGTACTTAGTTCAGGTCATTGCTCTCAGGATCTGTGTGTATGTGCACGTGTATGTCCCCACAAGGATGTAAAGAGCTGACGTTTTTTTTAATGAAAAAGTAATTATGCTGGCCTCTACAATGCATGTTTTGTAATTTTCTTTTGAAGCAAGTAGGTTACTGAGGTTAAAGTTAGGGTTGGGTATAGGTATAGAATCAGTTATTTACAGAACAATTATGTCATGAAATCATTAATCATAAATCTCATGCAATAATCAGTAAATCATATATATGGAAGTCCCCACAATAAAAGAAGGACAAGTGTGTGTGTGTCTGTGTGTGTGTGTGTGTCTGTGTGTGTGCGTGCGTGCACTAAGTCGCAGATGTGAGATTTGCCAGATGCACTATTAAGGGTGATTACCAAGCATGTTTGCTCTATAAGCTGTCACTCATCCAATCCAGGGCTAGATGGCAAGCACTGGAGGCCATCAAGCCAAGTGTCATCGTGCTCAGATTTCAGGAAATCCCTCTGATACCCTCAACTGCCATTTATTTATTTAGTCATTTAGCAGACACCCTTATCCAGAGCAACTTACAGATAGTACAATCTTACAGTCCAATCAATTGTGGGTTAAAGGTCTTGCTCAAGGACTCAACAGTGGAGGCCTGGCAAAGGCGGGATTTGAACCCTGAACCATCTGGTGCAAAGTACTCTAACCATTAATCCCCCACAGTCCAACAAATTGCATTCACATGTAGACACCATTATCCAGAGTTACTAATACAAATTTCAATTTGTTATAAGTCGGAATCCAGTTCATTTTAGATGATAACCCAGCTCCTGGACCTGGGTTATACAGGTCTAGGTTTTACCGAGACAAAGAGTCAGAATGTTTGTTCGAATTTTGGAGCAAAGAAATATAAAAGCAGCATATGTCCAAATCTAAAGTAACATTGAAATTCATAGATTACTGTATAAGTTAAGGGTGTTGCTCAAGGATCCAACACTGGCAGACGGAACCTTCAACTGTATGGTCCACAGCCTAGTACATTAATCACAGTCTTATATGGTTGTATAACTGTGACACCATTATAGTGTATTTGTGTGTATGTTTCGTGTCCAGGTGAATCATAACTGCATTTTAATCCTAGGTGGACAGTGAGAGACTGGAGGACTCCAGGCTCATTGAGCTAGACAAATCACATCGCAGTGAGCACACAGTGTTCATCACACCTCCAGAGCTGCCTCTGGTTCCTGAGGGGGAGGAGCCTTCTGTGCTTTATAGGTACCAAACATATTAAAGACTGAAACTTTTAAAACATTGCCAAACACATGAGGGGAAAAACAACTGTTCAACAGTCTATGGCGTTGATAAAACTTAGACAAAAAACTTAGATAAAACACTAGCCCTGTGACTACAAATCCTCTCATCACAGCTTAAATAAAACACTCCTAGCATGGCATGTAATCAGTTTTAGATGCAGCTTTAGGTACTGTTATTGTGTTGTGTTTTAGCATAGCCTGTATTTAAAGCCTTTAGGTGCATTTTTCATTCAAATGCCACATTTTGCAATTATATGATCGGCATACCTGCTAAGAATTTTGGGCTCTGAATAGCAAAACCTCTGCTCCAATGCATTACAAACAGCCATCAGTATTCATCAAGTAGATGTAGTAAATGTATTTAAATGTACTAGCTCTTAGTATGCACAAACAAGGCCTACCAAAAACACATTTTCTCGATCAGTCCATACAGTCCCAATCTGACAAAAACACTGTCCACTGTTACTTTGTCCACTGTCAGTATTCACAATACAAATTTAGTTAATTTAAAGAACTATAGATATGGGACTGTGTGCATACGACAAAAAGTAGTAGAGCAACATATGCTACCTAAAAGATGACCTCGTTCCCAGAGACATACATGCATTTTCAACAATAGAATGCAAAACCACATGTTGCACACATTACAAATATATGGCTGCAAAAGAGGGTAAGAGCAGTGAACCGACCTGCCTAAGTAGTAGATGTACACTACTTGTCCCAAAGTAGAAAAATGTGAACAGCAGCCTGTGATGTTGCACACCTTACGATATATTTGCATGAAGAATGGGACCAAATAACACCTAAAACATTTATTCGTTTGGTAACATTGGTGCCAAAACATCTTATTAAGGGTTGTGAGACGGAATGGCAACATTACAAAGTAGTATTACCTTATTATCCTACCTTTTTTAGAATGCCTTTTAGGCTTAGGTAGTTTTCCAGCCAAGTCATAGTGTCAGAGTTCATAGTGTCTCCAAAAAAGTCAAACTAAATGTAAGACACACTGCATTTTTCCACATTCCCATATTGTGCCAACTTCTTTTTTTTCTTGTGTTTGTTGAGTAGCTACAACGGCTTCCCAGTTTTGAGTGTCCAGCTCTGTGAGCCCCAGGAGGGTCCTAGGGTTCCCATAGCAACTTCTGCCCCCAGACACAACAGCCCTGGGAGCCCAGCAGCCATTTTCCGCCGCTCTAAACAGGTGTGTGTCTCTGTCCATTTCGGTCTGCTCTTTACAACTTTCGCTGACTCACCCATTTGCTAACTCACTCATATCGTCTGTGATCCTAATCAGGAGATCAAATCAGCTCAGCGCATGTCCAAGACCTACTCATCCATCCCTCATATGTGGTCCAAGTGTTTGCTGCGCCACTGCCATGGCCTGTGGTTTATCTGCCTGCCCGGCTATGTGGCAGCGTGCCACTCTAAAGTGCGTGCATTGCATGCTGCCTATGACGTCTTGAGAAAGATGCAGGACAAAAAGCTACAGCCCCCTGATGAGGTACACACCAAGAAAAGGATTTCTCTCTGAACTTCCCTTAAATTAATTTTTGGATTATTAAGAAAATGTGTGTTTGTGCCACCAACAGTAGCTCCAGGATTAGTGATATCTTGTAATTAGTACTACCACGTATGTTTTGTAAACACAGTGGTGTAAGTCTTAAAGTATAGTGACAAACTCTACACTGACCTGTTGTTGTGTAGCAGCTTAATTGTTTGTGCCCGTGTGCAGGTGTGTTACCGGATTCTGATGCAGCTCTGTGGCCAATATGGACAGCCAGTCCTGGCTGTGCGAGTGCTGTTTGAGATGAAGAAAGCTGGAGTTCAGCCCAATGCGATAACCTATGGATACTACAACAGAGTGAGCCATTTTCTCCTGAACTTGACAGAATTCTGTTGTTGTGAACAATACATAGGTATGCGCCTTGTAATGTTGATCGATGAAACGTCCAAACGCTTAATTCGCTTGTGCTAGAAAGCCTGTGAACCCATTTCAGTGTTCTATATCTCTGCATAATTATGAGCTAAAACACCCTCATCGTTTACATCTAAGCATTTGATACAGAGAGACAATGAAAAACTGCAATTCATTATCGAAAATGACCCAATATTACATAGCATTGAGAGGCAAAATTATGTGAACCTTTACTTTCAGTATCTGGAGTGACCCCCTTATATATAACTATAACTAAGTATTTCTGGTAACATTCCTCCTTACAGAACAGCATGAACCCTTGGAATGTGTTGGGTTTTCTCACAAGAACTGCCCACTTTAACTCATTCCCCAGTTCCCCAGTATTAGCAGGTCATCTTGACCATGTCTTCATAACTAAATGCATTGAGTTGCTGCTATGTGACTAGCTAATTAGTTATTTGTGTTAACAAGCATTTGAACAGGTGTACCTAAAAGTGGACAGTGGGTGTATATAAATAAATCCATAATCATATTTTATAGCTATAGGCACGATCCAAATCAAAATATGTTATATGCATAACTAATGTTTCTATAGGAATGATTTCACAGAACATACCATGGACATTAAGTGACGGATGCCTGTGTTAGCACACATCCTGCAGATGTTTGAAGACTGTATTACCTATACACATAATATGATCTGTTGTCATAAACCTTGCCTGCATTGCACCATGTGAAATGGTAACAGCATTTGGTGCTAAGTTTTGTGTAGAATGTCTTCATGAAAGCTCAGGCTGAATTTGAGTAGCTTATCTAATTTTACAGGTTCATGCTGTTTAAGGTTTTATTTCATGTGCTCATATTTTGTAAGATAAATCAGAACACTAGTATGTAACCTCCAAGGGGGTAGCATTTCTTTGATGCTAAAGTTAAGACGAACAAATATACCAACCAAGGCGGCTGAGTTGTCAAAGGAATTACAAGATATGTTTGCGAAAAATAGAATCAGCATAATATGATTGGGGGGTTACAGAGAAGAATAACTCTGGTAATCTGCTTTTATGTATGTGTATTCGATTTTGCTTGTCCCTGGGCGCTGTTACAGTCGGCCGTGTGTCTGTTGGGATAGGATTCCAGGAGTTAGAAAGATGCGAACACGCCATAAATGTCATAGCATAGCATTTGCCTATAATAGACGCACATCATCCTGTATATTTTAAATATCCTCATGGTTATGTATAATGAGTAATACAACAATGTAGATGCTATGTTTGTAGTTGTTAAACTGTAATACTTAGGGAGTAATGACCAAAACAGTCATTACATGTGAAACTCGTTTAAACAATGAGTGCTGGAGAGGCACTGAGCTTGAGGATATATGAACTGGTGGCAGGCTGCAGCAGTGTATGCATACCTGTCACTTCTATCACATAGACAGCATAGTGTTAGTAAGTTTTCCTTTTTGGTGCTTACTGGCTTTTTCTTTCCCCCCCCCCAAAAAAAATAATTCTGAGGTTGTTAACTGTCCCCTTGTGTTGTTCAGGCAGTCTTGGAGAGCACATGGCCATCCTCCACCAGGGGGGGCTACTTCCTCTGGGGTAAACTTCGCAATGTGATTCGAGGTGTGGTGCAATTCAAACGAGTGTGGAGGAGACAGGCCAGTCATACCAAAGATGCCCATCTCTCAGGTAAATACAAGTTTATACAGAAATGGTTAAAAGGATTACATCTAGAAAAAATGCTCTGAATTTTATGCAATGCTTTCCATAAATATATTGCTCACAAAATTTTTTATATTTCTAAATGAAAATCCCATAATGAAATATCCTCTACTTTTTGTGAGCACTGTATGAAGGGACTGTAGTGACCTAGCAGATAAGCTACTAGATAATGACCAAAAGTTCCAGGGTTCACATCCCACCTCTGCCAAGCAGCCACTGCTTATATCCGTTTAATTGACCCACAATTCCTTGGATTGTATTAGTTGCTGTAAAGTTATCCATGCTGTAAATTTGCGGTGACATTGTCAGTAAAATGTATATTTATGCAAAAATTCAAATTAATGTCTTTGACGTGACAGTATTTTTATCTGATCCAGAAAAAATAGGAGGGATGTGAAAGGGGGGCATCCGGTGTAATACCTGAGCCACGTTTAATGTGCAGGCCAGATCAGATGTTATGACCCACAATACTAGCATCCTACAGGAAAAGAAGATATGGCCATATTTCTATATCATATTAGAAAATTAGGAGAATAATTTCTTCAAAACTGACATATTAACATGATCATAAAGGAAATTATTCCACAGTTCCTGTTACAGTTGTAGGGACTTTTTTATCTTTAAGGCATTGCATGATTCATTTCTCAGTTTCCCAAAGACATTATCTTTTAACTTGTACATTTCAAAGCCAGTACACTTAAATTGCTGTGTACTCGCAAACTTCACTGTTCATTCTTGAGTCATTGTAGAGAAACGACAAGCTAAGAATTGCTGCTTGCATAGGTCTTTTAAAAGAAGAGCAATTCCATAACTATACAAATCTTTGAAGTCTACATATGTATAAATTAAATGTCCATACTTAAAATAGAGTAATTTGAGACATTTAAAAGTAATCAGCCCATCTCATTTAAGTAGACAGAGTAAACTGGGAATTGGTACAATACATTTTATTCCAAGTAGTTTGGAAATTTCTGCTCATCATACATCGTAGCTAGTGGTGATCAAGCTAGTGGTTAGAGGTAGCATTCAGCAAAATGGAGCAGTAGTTATGTCCTTTGAACAAGACTCCTTAAGTAAATCCTAATTCTTCAGGGAGCCCACACCTCATCATCTCAATAGGACCTAACCTTTACCAGCTTACCTGTCAATTCGGCCAGCCATTAATGGACCCAATTAAGATGAGACCAGATAACTGCTTCCAAGACCGGCAGAGTTCTGTCTGCTCGTGATTTGATTCTTTATTCCCACAATGTCTCCTGCAGAAGCTGATTGTTACAGATGAAATAATAGAGAGAAATTATGTAGACACCACTTAGAATAACTCTTAGGCGAGATGTAGAAATTGTATATGCTGTTAAAATAGTCTTTGTTGGACGTAGACTTTTTCTAATGTGTTTCTAAGTGACATTGTGCGTTGTGTGTTTTTCTTTTGTTTACAGATGCCAGTGACCTCGACAGTGTGAGCCACGGGAGTCTGGACAGCAATAATGACTCAGCAGAACGAGCATCTATTGACACTGACATCACAAAAATGGACTCTAGCGATGATGGATCCAGCTCAGGTATCCTATCTGATATCCAGTCACTTTCCCTACAGAGCTTGCACTCAGCTTACTTTGTCGGCTTTGCTCTCTTTCTTTATTTATTCTGCACAAACATTTAAGTCACTGCAGGACTCATTATATCTCCCTGTGTGAGCATGGAGGACACTCTACATTTTGCAATTTTTTGACCTCTCATTTATCATGAGACAAGCTGTTGAAATGTATGATATGTGTCATCATATAGACTGAAAGAAGAAATAAAGGAAATGCAAGGCCGAATGATAGAAAATGTTTTAGAGGAATATAAAGCAATGCCACTTACAGAAAAGATCTGAGAAGCAAAAGCTGAATTTTGACAGGAGAGATTCAAATGTACTTGGATTCAAACAAACAAAAAAGAATCAGTAACAGTTATATTTTAGTTTACATCTAGAGACAGACTGTGACCATGGTAACAATTTTCTGCTTCAATGGTTCTTTTTTTGTGGCAGATTTTGCGGCATCCTCTGTCTTCATGTATGCACACTGTGGGGCGGTAACTGTTTGATCCGATTCCCCTGAGAAAAGACGTATAACTTAGCAGCTGCAGCATTCTAAAGAAAAGGCACACTACATCAGATCTACTCTCTTTGTTCTACGTGTAAAATTCCGTTTGGAGTCAGGGATGAACCCTATTGCCAATGAAAAACCTTTAGGATTTACATGTACGTCATTCAGCTGACGCCCTTATCCAGAGCAAACTACTACTGATGTAATCTTACTGACTTAAGGACCTTGTTCAAGGATCCAACAGTGGCAGCCTGGCAGAATGGAGTAATCTGCACCGAATCCTATCCCAAAACCTATCCAAGACACTCCTTAGATTTAATCTGGGTCTTATTTCCATTGAACTCTACTGATTTTCCGTTATAGTGAAAATAAAGAAAATTAACCCTAAAAGGGATTTAGCACTGACTTGGGTCAGCTGGCAACAATAAAAATACGGTTACTGACAAGAAACATGAACATCTTTATCATCTGCAAGCTTCACAGTAAGGACAGAACTAACATGCACTTCTGAATGCACTTTTGCTTGCATGTTAAAGCATCCAGCAGCCGATTAAGTCATCATTTTGTCCTAAGAGTTAATGTGCCCTTAGTACCCGTTCATGGTTTCAGCATCGTCTGCTTTCCTGGGTTTGTAAAGCACAAGGTGGGCATAGAATCCTCTGCAGCTCCCAGCATACATTGCAAGTCTGTCAAGTGAAGTTTATTTTTTGATTTTACAGAGTGTTATCATTGCATTTTTTCATGTCTAATGGATTTCCATATTCCTGTTAATGTGTTTTCCAAACTTTATGCCAGTTGGAACATTTCTTAGATTTCAGTTAGCATAGTTAGGTCTCATTGTGGCTTCTTCCATTTCACTCCTTCCATTCCTGCCTTAAGTTAAGCTGCTGCCCTGTTCACAGCTCTTACAAGCTAAATGAGGCAAGCTCTAACAAAGGCTCATTGAATATTACTAATTGGTTATTGAATGCGGTGTAAAGTTGTGTTTTGTAACAGAAGTAAGACTTTGCAATTATGCAAACCCTTTTTGGTGATTGGTGATTTGGTGACGTAAAAGCAACTATTAATCAAAAAAGTCATGTAGGAGTATACCTGGACTGCTTGCACGCACCATTACGGACAGAATCTTTGTAGCCAATTGTGATTGACTGACGGACAGACAGGCAGGTCTTGGAACACCCTCGTCCCTAAGTGCTACAAAAATCTATTTTGTGTATGGCCAGTAGTGCCTGAGGAAAGTGCTTGTCTGGATTTTGTCTTTCATATTGCATGCTGAGAGTGCGTCTGATCTGTGTGTGTGATTCACGTTGCAGGTGGACAGTCCGATCAGGGCTATGACTCATTGTCTAAAGAGGAGGTGCGGATGGGGGTAGGAGAAGAGCAGGAAGTCCCCCCTCACATCAAGGAGAACAATAATAGAGACGACATCCCGAGTGAGTTGTTATTCCAATAACCCGGTGTGATATTTTATCTGTTGGACCGGGCGCCTCCAAGTGGTGCAATCCGATATGGCAAAGCATTAATTTAAAAATGCCCTTGATTGTTGAAGGTTGTAGCTTCAGCTTAGGTGCAAATATTTACTAAAGACATGATAGTTGTGAACGTACTTTCATTAATTTTAATATACTATTTTTTTACTAAATAGTGTCTGAGAGAGGATTCAATGTTAAAAAACATTCCTCTCCTCCACTGAGGCCACTGAACTCCTTAAGCAGTGAAGCCATACCCAAGAGACCAAACTCTTTGGACATTTTTGGAAAAACGGCCATAAGGCCCAGCACATTGGAGCTGACATCAGGCCAGCTCCAAGCTGAAAGCTGTGCACAAAAGCAAGCTGATGTAGAGGAAGAAGAGTCGACAGTGTGCCCACTCAAACCTGCTGCAGAGAGGAGCACCAGCTGTACAGTTGCCATGGAGACAAGCATTAACACAGATCATGGGCACTGCAGTGTGGCGCGGAGCGTGAGCTTCAGTGGTGCTCTAGGCCACACGACACAACGTCAGATCGAAGTCGGTTTTGATCCACTGTCCCTGCTGGCAGCTGAGAGCATTACACACAAAAGTTGTGATCCTGGTCAAGTGGACATCCCTGGTGCACGGCGCCATTTGGCTGAGGAGATCCAGTTGCATATGGAGCACCTGAGCAGCCCTGTGAGTCAGCGCTCACTCAGCACAGAACTGCGGAGCAACCAGAGCCAATCGCCACTCAGCTCACCTCGCCAGTCTGCCAAGCTAGGATCACCGGGTGCACAAATTCAGCCCCAACCACGCAGCAGGCTTTTTTCCTCACCATCACTGCCAATGGGGTGCCCACGTAGGAGCAAGGAGGCAAGGCCCACCTCATTGCTGGTATCACCCTCCTCGCCCACACCTTCTGCCACCTCGTCCTTCTCAATGGAGTCCCTGCTCACACCCACACTGGATGTCTTCAAGAACCTCTTTTCAAAGCTCTCCTCACAGACTTCAGTTACACAGGTGTGTGAGGTATTTTCTCTTTGTCCCTGCATCTGGGTGATACAACATGTTTCAGTTACTTAAATAAATACTGTGGCCCAGTAATCTAAGACCACTTGTAAAAATGCTTAAAAATATAAACCAGTGTTTTCATATACACATTTCTGTTGTTTTTTATCTTTTCATGAATCAGCACTGAATATACACTTTGATCAAATGTAGTCAGTCTACAGCTTGTATAACAGTGTACATTTGTTGTGCCCTCAAAAATACTCAACGCGCAGCCATTAATGTCTAAACCACTGGTAACAAAAGTGAGTTCATCACAGAGCTGGTGGATGTTAGAGACCTTGCGTTCCTCCACTTTCCATTAGAGAATGCCCAATGGCGAGATGCTCAAAAGAGTTTAGGCAAACTGTTTGTGGGTTTTCTTGTGTATCTGTAGAAGAGACTTCCTTCTGGCTCGACAGCCATGCAGACCGGTTTGATACAGTTTGCAGCGTATGGTTTGAACACTGACAAGCTGACCCCCCACCCCTTTAACCTCTGCAGCAATGCTGGCAGCACTTCTACATCTTTTTTTCAAAAACGGACTTCTGGAAATGACTGTTGCTGTCTGTGACATTTACCAGTATTAGATATTTTTTTACCCTTCAAATAGGTAGTGTAAAGCTTTGAGTGAATGCGATGCCTATACTTTTGCAGAAGTTATTTGATTGGCTCATATTTGCAAGTCACTGAAAATGGGGAGGAGGCTTATCATACCTATAGTTAAAAAACAGTGTAAATGTTTGTCATTAAATATTTGAATATGTGAATATTGATAGGAAATAAAGTCAATGAAACGCGACCTTAAGTGTTCTATCAAATATAACCTGAATTTGATAATGAATATGACGTCAGGCTGAAAATACCTTCTGCCACAACGAATGTGTTATTGCTATGCAATAGGTTGGTGCCCAGTTCGGTCAGTATAATCAGTCCATCAGAGCAACAAATCCTAGTTCAACTGGTCTAAATGAAAAGCTACAATTGACTTAATTCACAGAAATGTTTAATGCTGGCATACAACCAGATAAGTGTGGGAGCAGTGGAAGATGGTCACCTATTCAGATGTGACCTGTTTTACATCAAGTGAACAGTTGGTACATTGTTTTCCTGAGGAAGTGACCACAACATGCAGTAGAGGGAGTGTGATGCAGTGTGTATTGTTGTGCACCCTGTATCCGGGCATTCATGTAGATGCTAATTTGACATATAGAATCTACCTAATCACCCTTATGGACCAGGTGGTTATAATGTTTTGACTATTTGGTGTATAATACATTTTTTCCAGTAATGCAGCTTGCAACAATAAGAGCTATATTCTATATAATCTGCTTTATCTTTATTATACATATATCAGTTTGTTATTGTAAATGGTGTATGTTTTTATCAGGATCTGAACTCAGACCAGGTCAGTGTGTCATCAGTAGGCTCAGGTGAGCCTGACATCTCCTCGCTGTTTGAAGGTGATCTCTGCGCTGACCCAGAAAGAATTTCTTCCCCACTGAGAGATGCCTCTCTTGGGGTCTGTCGGCTAAAGAGAAGTCCATGCAGGAGAAGCCGCTGTTTGGAGAGCCCTTCTGCACCACCCAGGCTTCCCCGACAGGCCTCATTTACTGGTAAGTGTGCGAATTGTGGACCTGAAACATAATCGTTTTAGACCCTAATTACTGCCTGTCAGCTCCCTGTAAAATATTGGTATATTGGCTACTGGGAGAATTAATGCATTGCAAATAACGAGCCCTTTGGCACAAAAGAGATAATGCTGAGAACTGCAACAATACAAGCTAAAGAAACAGAAAAACACTCAAACAGTAACAAAACTGCTCCAATCACCATAGAAGGTAATCTTGGTTTATGACCTTACAGATTTGTGCAAAATCCTTAAAAACCACATATATTTACTATACATTTATATATTTTACTTAGTTTGTTTTATAGCTTATATGATAAGATGCCCACTAATGCCTGTTAACACTGATGTGTGAATGTATGGGATAAATAGGCTGTGATAAAATTTATATTTTAAAATTTTAAAAATGAAAATTGTTCATCTTAATTAGTAGGTAAAAAAGAACACTGCAGCTATACCCAACTTGACTTTAATTCCTTTGCAGGTTTGAATTTAAGTCCTTGATAGGAATGTCTTGTTTTGCAGCTCTGCTGGCCTCTGATGGTAAAGCAGTAACACAATGAGCCCTATTACAGAGTGAGCTTGACAGGGGAAATAGGAGTAGAGAACATCAAGAAGCTTTATGAAATATTGATCATGTCTTTGTTGTACTTAGCTTGAGATTACAAACAGCAAAATAAGCAGACACTGGCTCAATTGGAACAGGTGAAATTCTCCCATTTGAGCCTATGAACTTTTGATTCTATAATTATTTTATTCCAATATCCCTGTGATTAAATTGTGTCTGGGTATTTCTTCCTGCCCCTGTGGCTGTAGAATTAGGCTGAGTATGTGTGGCACAGAAGTAAGACCTTGATTGGAACACTCCAATCAGACAGAAGTGGCCTCTGATAATCACTCAGATGTGATGCAGTCATCCCCTGTGCCTCTGCAGAGCCTTCATGCTTATTGCCAGCTCGTAGAAGTGGACTCATTGTATGCCGAGATCTATCAAAATTAGCATTCATAAAGCCTGTCATCAGTATTCATTAGTGCAGCTGTCATCCTTACTTGTGGCCTGATTTTGTGGAGAACAAGCTGAGATGAATGTCAATTTAAATGAGTCTGCGTCTGCATCAGTGACTGGAATTTTTATACATGTGTGTCTGTCTTGTGACTAGGATTGTCAGTTCCAGTAGTGAAAGCCCCACAAACCCCTGACCTGTGTCCTGATGCCAATCTTACACCAACACAACAGAATTACGCAATAGAGGTGAGTTTGTTTTAACAACCTTAAAGATATTATTGACAAATTGCTGTAGTACTGTGGTAGCCTTGTAGTTAAGGTACAGGACTCTGGACCTGATCCTGGCTTCGAATCCCACCTCTGCCAAGTTGCCACAGCTGGGTCCTTAAGCAAGGCCCTTAACTCACGATTGCTTGAATTGTAAGAGTGTATTAGTTGTAAGCCGCTCTGAATAAGGGCGTCAAGAAAGACGTTGATCCTGCATGGCTGTTACCACAAATGACCTCGTTCAAGAGTATACTGTAACTGTTGATCACCTGGAATTTATACACACTATATTCTCTAGAGTTTACTTAGAATAGTACAATAAAGCAAATATGAAGGCCAGTTCTTGAATGGAAATTCCTTGTTGATGAGAGATGGATGGGTAAGATAGTTCAAGCTGACAACTCAGATAACCACTCTAGACAACTGTATTGTGAATCAAATCATCACATGGGTAGTACAACACGTAATCTTGATGGGCTAAAACAACAGAAAACCATCAGGTTTCACTTCTGTCAACCAACAACACAAAGATGCAGCAGGTGCAGGCTCATCAAACTATGCAAATGAAGTTGTGAGATACGTTGCCTGGTCTGATAAATCTTGATTTCTGCTGAGGCACACTGAAGGCAGGGTTCGAATCTGGCACCACAGCATGAATTCGTGTTTTCAACCTGTCCTGCGTCAGCAGTTCAGGCTGGTGGAAGTAGATAATGATGTGGGACTCACGTTATCTTGGGTCACTTTGACCCCAGTTATACCAATCACTCATCTCTCAAATGCAGCCACAGCCTATTGAGTATGTTACTAATCATGTGCGTCCCTTCACATTCACAATTTCCACAAAAAAGTCATTGCAAGCTAGTTTCATGAACATATCTTCAGTGTTATTTGTTTATTTAAGTCTTTATTTGATTATTATCGGATATTTCCATACCAGTATGGCACAACATTGTGGTGTGCTGTTCTGTGTGTAGAACGCTAATATATTACTCAGTGTATTATGAGTGTAGGAGGTGTTTGTATTATGTGATCCAACTCATCAGACTACTTGTCTGTTTGGCTCATGTATGTGCAGGTACGCATGTCCAGCTGCTCACGCTGTAACACATGTGATTGTCTGGTGTACGATGAGGAGATAATGGCTGGCTGGACAGCAGATGACTCCAACTTGAACAGCACTTGCCCCTTCTGTGGGTCAGCCTTTCTGCCCCTGCTAAGTGTAGACATCAGAGATCTAACCGGCCAGAACAGGTAAGAAATTCATGCTCATACTGTCTCTTTACCTAATGCAGAACTGTTTAGGGCAAATGGATGGTGTTTGATCGTAAAACAATATTAAATCAATATTATAAAATACAAATGAAATAATATTTTAAAAATATACACTGCATCAGGTAACATACTGACAAAGTTTGTAACCTCTTGCACATGTTTTGGCTTTGCAATCTCTATACAAAATGCTGTGCTTCCTAAACACAACCCTGTGTGTAGATCTCTAAACAATTGATGAAGTACCTAATTTAAGTAGTTCTTCTTGTCTAATATTAATGATCAAAAACTCATTAAAAATGTAAACACATCAGAAAAGCAGTCTTACTGTTGCAGCTGTTGCTATATGTGTGGAACACCATAATAATGACATTCAGTATTGTCATGGCACATCAGTAAATTAAAGGCTCTTAACCCACAGTACATTGTAAGATCGTATCAGTGGGTGCCTATATTACTTAATGTACTTTAAACCATTTTTAGGTCTTCATAATACACTACAC
This sequence comes from Parotocinclus haroldoi, assembly GCA_034779995.1. Lineage (NCBI taxonomy): Eukaryota > Metazoa > Chordata > Actinopteri > Siluriformes > Loricariidae > Parotocinclus > Parotocinclus haroldoi. The sequence goes on from JAUZST010058136.1 coordinate 20,524, forward strand.
AATGCTTTTGAAAGGTCTTCACATCCTTTCCGTTTCACAACTTGCATTTGTTACTGATTTAAACATGTGCTTGAAACTATTGTTGTTTTGTTTTGTTCATTTTGGTTTTATTTTTTTACATTTTACCCCACCTTCCTCTGGCTGCTCATTCACTGAAGCTGTATAACAAACTTACAAACGTTACCTTGTCTTTTCTTTGTGTTCAGAATTTCTAGTCAGTATCTGCCCAGTGCTCAAATGGAAACAAATGAGACATCTGAGACCCGGCAGGACGAAACACTGAGCATAGAATCTGAATTCAGTTTGTGCAGCAATGCTAACAGAAGCACAGTAAGTGTTACTCAACGTTCAGACATCCTGTAAACATATGACTTAAGTTATGCTTTGTTTGCTCTTTGATGTTGCACAAGTTCATTATGGGCATCATAGGCATTTCTAATTGCAGAACTAGTTTTTAGCAGGAACATTCAGATGGCTGAAGTGTGTTTTCTTTATATTTTTTTCATGTGAGAAGGAGCCAGACACTGTGCCCTACCTGAGTCCACTGGTTCTATGGAAGGAGCTGGAGAGCCTGCTGGAGAATGAGGGTGAGCAAGTCATCTCCTCAGTGGCCATAGTGGACCATCATCCTATCGTCTTCTGGAACTTGGTTTGGTTCTTCCGTAGACTGGAGCTGCCCAGTAGCTTGCCTGCACTCTTATTTAATTCCAAGCTGTGTAACCTGAGCGTGCAGGTTGGCATATTTCAGTACTTGTTCAGTCAGATCAGCTTTTATATATTTTACTAACATTTCCTCTAAACTTATTGCTGCATTCTCTTTTTATTTACAGCCTCAAGAGTGCAGTGCATCAGAGGACAGTAAGAATGTGCTAGTTCATATATTGTGGGACAACCCCAAACTTCACCAGGACCCAATCCCTCCCTGTTACATGCTGTGGAACTTGCATTGTAAGAATGTGCTCTGTCTGTCGTTATAGCCTAGTATAAATAGGTAATTAATGTATAGTTTGTGTAATATTACACAAGAGTAAGATTAAATCTATTTGTGGCACTCCCAACTAGTCTTCTGATGATTGTTGTTGACAGATAAGGGGAATGTATCAGTGTATATAGCTTCATTCTGTATTTGTGCAGGTTCAGCCCCTGCTCTGTGTGCTCCTGGGCTAACTGAGGAGCAGCCAGTGACCTTGGAGTTACTCCAGAGCATTGTAAGGAGCATACAGAAGAACGAAGTATACCAGCCCATGAGTCAGATTTTGCAGCTGCTTGGAACCAGATTGGGGTTCATTAGGCAACGGTAGTGAACTCAACAATGAAACTTTTTTTGATAATTCAATCAAAATCTCATATCTCTCAAAAAGACATGAACATTCCTTCTCTTTCCTGATGGTTTACAGGAGCCTTTACAGAGATATCCTATTTTTGTCATTGGTGGCTCTGGGCAAGAGCAACATCAACATTGGTGAGTCAATTTATACTATTTATGTAGTACTGTGTACTAAGGTTGTCAATATAAATCTATTATAATACAGTGGTACATTGGTTTTCAACCGTCTAGGAACTCATCAGATTTGAATCTTGGGCCATTTTGGATAGATTAAAAATGTATACTCAGTTCTTTTTGTACTGTTTGCTTAAACTTGAGCATGAGTCAAACCACGCAACTCTTTTCAGGCGAAACTCGATTCACAATTAGTTTGGTACTTGTTGTTTTTGGTACTCAACAAGCCTTAACTAATTAACAACAACAACCAAGGTACCACTGTATATAAAGTGGCTACAAAACACATTCCCCTAGATTCAAAGCAATAGGTAATGACAATCGATGAACAGTATTTATGTGAAAAGATACCTGCTTAAAAGATAGCTTAAAACAAACATTGGACCCATGCTCTCCCAAAATAAATCAAACAGTGAACAGTTGTTTAACTCACATTATTATATACATTCCACTACTAAAAATACTACTAATAATAATCATCATCATAATATTATTATCATAACAACAATAAAAAATGATGATGCACATTTGAATGTTTGACATTTTACATGCTGAAAAACCTTCTTGTAGAAAGTAACACTGATTTAAATATTGCTCTCGTATCCACTTATTTAAATATATCCACAGGTAAAGTAAACAAAACATATAAATTACATTTTCGAGCCTAATTGACAGCCGACATTCAACAATAACTGATATGGGCAGGAGTATTGACAAACCTTTGTCAAGCACTACAATATGAAGTTACACTGTGCAAAAAGAATCCTTATGTTAATGAGGTCCAGTGGTGTTGGCATATATGGGCTCAAAGGCATCTAGGATAGACCATCACACAGTGAAAACATGTAGTGTGGTCAGATAAATCAATATTCCGTGGTTTTTATTTAAATAAATGGACACAGTATGCTATAGATCACAGATGGGAACGTTTAAAAGCCAGGGTCTGTCACGGTATGGCTGTGTCAGTTTTTCTTTTTGCATTTTCCTTACAATCCCTACAGACTGATTTGTTATAATAACTTGTAATACAATTAATATAAACTTGTGTAGCATGAATGTGTTTTTAATTTCTCATCCATAGCAAATTAAGACCCACTTAACTGCCAAATCACTTAATCTGTTGAGTGCCTAACAGTCTTTCTATGAGATACACAGTAGTGCCTCAGCCACTGACTGCCAACCAAATATGTATGTCTTGATTTGTATAAAATCTGCTGCCAGACTCTAAAGAAATTCTATATTTATGTATATTTATGTGACTTTATCTCCTAGATGCCTTTGACCGTGAGTACAAGATGGCATATGACCGTCTGACCCCCAGCCAGGTCAAGCTGACTCAGAATTGTGACCGCCCGCCAAGTGCTGGAGTCATGGAGTGTAGGAGAACTTTTGTGCTGCCTAGTCTGTGATTGCTTTCATATTGTATCTCTCCACCATCACTCAAGAGTAAGAGACATGAAGTCTGAGACAGCCAAAGAAGAAGGATTCACTCTTACCAAAGCTACCTCTGGCTCTGAGCAGGGCCATGTAGGCAATTCCAAGAAATGTGTGTGTGTGTGTGTGTGTGTGTGTGTGTGTGTGTGTGTGTGTGTGTGTGTGTGTGTGTGTGTGTGTGTG
>JAUZST010058147.1:0-23640 GCA_034779995.1 Parotocinclus haroldoi
GAATTCATTCAAGCCCTACGATTCCACCCAAACGTTCTGCAAGTTCTACCGCTAAAATAGTGTAGAAATACTTCCATGAATATAGCGTCCCTACTTTTTCGTTTATCGAGGATGGTCCCCGTCATAAACCGGGGAACACTGTATATGTGCTGACCATGTCAGGAGAAGTTCACCCAATCCACACGTGACACGAGGATCAATGAGAAGGTCTCCTGCACCACAATGTTATGCTGCTATATTTAATTAGGAACGGTTTTCAGTATATGGTAAACAGGCTTTTACCAGGTGAATATTCACTAGAACAATTTGCATACGCATAGTGAAAGTTTGATTGTCGTTATTTAAATTTGTCCTTTGTATCAATTTTTATCATTTCAATCGTTAGCTCAAATGCCTTAATCCGTCTTTGGGTTCCGTCTGGCCCGTACGTCGCTTTGCATAAAAGCACCAGCCGAATGGAAAAGCTGCATAATGGAAAGAGGCTTAAAGCTGCGTGGCTTTAATTGATCAGCTTCACTGACGTGCCAGTCCCTGTTTTCTGGAAGACATCCCAAATGTAATTTCCCAGATTGCTTTTCTTCAGCAGCCCTTATAACTTGCTGACTGGTCGCCTTCTGCGAAGAGCGAACGTGCCAGTCGTGCTTTCACCGATGCACTGGGAGCTATTACACCGCACACCTAAGCCCATCGTTCAATCAAAGTACTTAAAGACTTAAATTCCTGACTGTCAATCCATGAGCTCGGCTCATGAGCGGGTGCTTGATGGTTCGTTCCATAACCGAGCCATGAGTGATTGTCCCTAAGCTGTAGAATGTAGATATGATTGCCATGAGGAGATTTCCTAATAAAACCATATTTACTTCATAATGCACAGTGCCATTGTTTCATTCAGCTGCCTTATTACATTGCCGAGGGATGGAGATTTTTATCAGACCCTAAATGAATCTTCCCACTAGCATCCCTAAAATAAACAGCAGTAGCCCACACAAATGTCTGCAATGTCTTAGAACTGATTGTTTTATTGAACTAGTGTGTACCAGACCTCCAATTACTTAGAGCGAGTTTAGTTATTATTAAATACAGCCTTAATCCAAAACAGGGAATGGATTAAATTGTGGTACTGAAAGACTTAATAAGAACTCTCCCATACTAGCGTTAGTTCTCAACTCGTCACTCATATCCAGACTTACGTTCTCCAAACAACGTTCTAACCGTTCTTACAAAAATTTTATGTAGTGGTGCAATAACTGCATACTGTAACTCTCGGGTGCTTCAGGGGTGAAATATAAGAAATCCAAAGGTACTGGGTGTGCTTTCAGATATGACTGGCTGAGGGAGGGCAGGCCAGTCAAGAGCTCATCCCCACACTACTACAGGGTGAGTCGAAAGACACAGGACACGTGGCATGCTGAGTGGTGGGTGGACTTTTTGCAAAGGCTGATAAACCATTGTTGAGGTTTTCTGGTCGACAGCGGTTCTTCAGACGATCAATACATGGCTGTCGTCCAAAGTTCTGGTTTCTCTGAATTTGGTTATGAGGGATGCAACAGTGCTGTGTGAAACTGGTGATCTTTCTGGATGTCGGTTGTTGAAGTCTGTTGCTATGATACGGCAGCTGTGTTCCCTCAGACATCAGAATCATCAATTCCGTCTTCAGTTACCTGTGACGAACAACGTTAGACATTTGATAGCCTTTGAACCACAGGAGATATTGCAAATCTCAGTGGTGGAATGGAGTTTCTGAAACAATTCTCGTCTTCTATGATGTCCTACATGAACACCTTCCCATTGGGAAAAAAAACAAACTTGTAAACCAGTATGGCAGCCTTCAAGATGGCGGCCATGTTTCCGCCACTTCACCGATAACTTACTGGTGTATTTAGATAGGACATTTTCCTTTTTGCTTCTGAAACAAATGGGTGTCCTGTGACTTTTGGCTCACCCTTTATATATATATATGTATATATATATATATATATATATAATATACAGTGTTTATATACAGTGTTTATATACATTTATATCTGTTTTGTTTCTTTCCTGCTCGTGTAGGCATGTGAATTTCAAAAAGTCTCTTGTGTATTACAGATTTCCAAATGTTAGGAATTAATTTACCATTAATATACCATTACTATCTTTAAAATGCCATCATATACAAAACTGTGCTGATTATTCTGAGCGTTTTTATGAGATGCCAGTCCGTAACAGGACCGCCAGATGTTGCTGTTGCAGCACCAGGCGATGAATTTCCACCTCGAACCCGAATTCTGCAGGGGTGGGCCATCGAATTGCCGCTGTACCACTAGGGTGCTTTTGCTTATCAATTTTTAATAGATCCCATAAAAATTTTATAAGGACTAGTATAACTAAACACATCCACAGAGTCACAGGAACTTGTTTTGCTCTACTTTCATTCCCCTTTTCCTCTCTCTCTAACCCTCTTTAGAGACTTTTACGTGTTTGTTGTCCAGAGCATCTCTGAATATGTAAATATTTAAATACTCCTAATGCACTAGCCAGAGCAGCACTCAACCCAGCGAATACACCACGCATCGCCGAAACACCATTGTACCAGTATGCATCCTTATTTGTTCTCCAATCGTTGGACTTCAATTTTCATTAGCTGCTGAATCATTACGGACCCCCCACTGTGTTTAGTAGGTGTCAGTAAGCATTGTGTGTATGCATCTTTTGGCTTCCTCCTTAATGGTTAATAGTCTAATTCTGTATCCTTCAAACAGATTGGTGTTACTGACAGACGTATGCATGATCTTAAATTAACATTGCGTAATTGCCAACCCTCAAAGCTTATTATGACCTAAATATATACTTAAAATATATAATAGTAAATGTTTTCCGTGTTTGGACTCCATACACATTCATGCCTGTACTTCAGGTGAGACAGGCGCCAGGATGTTCGGTACCATAGCTAAGAACTGATTAACCTAATGAAATCAGTACCTATAAGACAGCCCTCGTAGTTCATAGCAGACGCCCTTATCCAGAGCAACTCATACAATCTAAAAATTCAAGCAATGGTGGGTTAAGGGCCTTGCTTAAGGACCCAGCTGCGGCAGCTTGGCAGAGGTGGGATTTAAACCCTGGACCATCAGGTGCAGGGTCCAGTACCTTAACTGCTAGGCTACTGCAGTTCCACAGTTTAAATGTATGAAATATCGGAAACCTACTATTCAACAAAAATAAATACAAATAGAAAACTCCCACTAATGTACAAATGTTTAAGGCGATTGAATGGAGACGCCAAGATCATTTCATGGGAACATCTTATGTGCTAGAACGTCTTCTGTGATACTATTTGCAGCTGCACGTTTCTCACTTTCACTGACTCTCCCACGCTGAAGCATCTTCTTTACTGAGTACATTCTCACTTCCGCTGGCTTGCCATCTTGCTGTTGGCTACTGCAGGTACAAATCCCCCCGTGCAAACTCCTCTAAGCATGAACATTGTGTTCGTGTGGATCGTCAATCTGAACCTAAAGATAGAACCAGTGGGTTGACTTAGTATGCAATTATTGTTGGCACAAAGACAAAAAGCATCCCTGTTAGCTCCTAAGGCTAGAAACAAAGCAGCATATTTGTCTTACATAACAGTGTGTGCAGCGACTGCGACGGGAAAATAACGCTATTAACGCTAAATCGTGTGCTTACCTTCCTGCCAGAAGGTCCTTTCTGTTTCATGTGTTGAATTTTTGGTTTCGAGGTCAGAGTATCACTGGTCTAGCCGCACAGCTGCTTGTGTTTCCCTCTCCGAGACGCCAAGGCCACTCGCTTATCGACTCATCTATTTTAGGGCACATTAGGCGTTTGATGTCTAAGGCCTTTTGATATCTAAATCTGTCCGGCAGTCAAAGAGGAAGAAGGACTCGCTGGCCAATTAACACTGCAGCAAATGCAGCGAAACCAAACCATGCTGTGCTGTAAGAGAGACAGACCCTGAAACTATGGCCATGCACCCTGTTGTTTATCCATAGTGATACAGTAAGGTCACTAACCCCATGTGCCAGTGACATTTCAAGGGTTTGATTAATTATTCAGAAGGAGTCACTGACGCTTCGTGACAGAGTATCGATCTCAGATTCTGCCGATCATCTTACGGCATTGAAGGGAGATCATTAAGGAAGAGTCCAACGTTATGGATAACGTCCAGCGTCCACAACGTTCGCTCCTACTCCTCTACTACTCGCTCCTCCTTTTATGGCTTTTATTGCTCTGCCAATGCAGTCAACCGTTCAACGCTGTTTCACGTCCTACATTAAACGTACATTAACGTCCTAAAATAGCTCTTTGTTAATGAGTTTAGATGGGCAGAATGTCACCAAAGCGCTGCAGCGTACAAACCGCCAATTTTAACAGGACATCAACAAGTCAGTTCATTTCAGATAAGTTTTAAGAACACTAGTTTATCCTCAGCGATGGAGCCAAAACGATTGAACACATACTTTTGACTTCCAATATGTTTCAAATTTATAGATTAAAATCAAAACAAATCTAGTTTTTAAACCTGTTTCTTAAAGAGGTTGTGTAAGGTTTCATTTAATAGAACAACGAAGCATCATTTGATCAGGTGTGCCTGGTCTACAGCGTTTGATTGAGGAACAGGAACTATTGGTACCGGAAATGGAAACTTTGTTACTGAAAAATAAACCACTTAGTACTGAAACCAGGGTTATTGACAGCAGAACTGGAGCCTTTAGTATTGAAGCAAGTCTTTTGTACAGGAACTTAGTTTGTACATTACAACATTAACCTATGGCAGTAGAACTGGAGCCTTTGGAACTGGAACGTTTGGCACTACAACAGGAACAGGATTGATAATGTTATTGGAATGTCTGGCTCTAAAGAACACGTCTTTGGTGTGGGAAACGGAATCTTTAATAATAAAACACATACCTTGAACTGTTGACTCAAAATGTTCAAAATGAACACAATGATACTGGAACTGCAGCATTTAATAATGATGAAATGATTTAGAAAAGTACAGTGACTGAACTGCACAATCTGAACAGGAACTTTTGGCACTGGAGTCTTTGGCTATTGGAATACACTGCTCACAGTAATTAAAACGCAAGCATGTCAAACTGGACGAGAGTACCCCACATCGACTGTTCAGCAGGGGGCATGGACAGGATCAGATTGTCCGGCAGTTCTTGAAAAGTCCCCTCATTCTTGTGAGCAGTGTATTCCTCATTGGTGCTACAACAGCATACTGGGCAGAAACAGCTATCTTTGCCAAGGAAACTGGAACTTTCAGCTTTAAAGTGTTTGTTACTGGAACAAAACCAGTTGATATTGAAAAAAATGGTTCTTACATATCAATAGTAGTGGATATGGAATTCTTTGTATAGGGTATGTTTTATATAGATATACACTGTTAAAAAAAGAAACAAAACAGAAACTGAAACAACACAATGTGACTCCAAGTGTTCCCTTTATTTTTTGAGCAGTATATATAAAGATTATATAATTTGCAGTGGATCTTCTGCCATGGAACAGAGCACAATTCCAGTTTTCTGACACAAGTTCCACCATTTATTGTGACATCTCAGAAGAGTACCGGCTTGTTAGTGGTTTATGTATGTTATATTCATGTCTACAGTGGCTGTTCTGTGCTGGGACCTGTAAGGCTGTGCGTTCAAATCATTTGTCTGCTAGTCTGTGGATAACAGCAGCTCACTATGCACGACACTGTGTTCCTTATCTGCTGGCACCATATGCGGTGAAAATGTGTGATTCCTGAACTGTATCCAGTGTACCTGTGTAATGTATCTTGACATTGATAATGCACTTCTCCATTTTGGGGAGAGCTTTGATTGGCAGGATTCTTAACAGGATATATTCGAGCTCGTCTTCTCCTTGAGGCAGGATAATATTTTGGTACCAATTTAGCACAAACGACTGGCAGCACACATTTCTGGATGTAGATTCTCAAAGAATCTACATGGATGGATAAAAGATAAATAAAATATCATTCAATTTTCCACGTGCTTCAGTCAGAACAAAAACTAGTGCCTGTGCTCCAGGCTGGACAGGCGCCAGGGATGTTCGTTACCTCATCTGAGAACTGATTAACCTAATGGAACCAGTGTCTGTAAGACAGCCCTTATAGTTTGGATCTAGGCAGGATACTGAGGTCAGGTTACTGAGTCAGTTCCAAGTTTTCAGATTCTCTTGCATAAAAGGGAAAGATTTTACTTTTTCGACGATCCAGCGGCTTTACCCATCTGATCAGAAGACTCTGTGATCAGCGCTAAAGAGAAAACCTGACTGATCATAAAGAAAGCGACTCAGCTTTGATCTCAAACTTCAATGGCATTCCAGCGGTGTCCAGTGCTATGGTAAGGCTGAGATGTTTCCTTCAAAAGTTGGATTTTTACTCGTTATGGCATGGCTGATCAATTTGTTATTTTTCTACTCATTGTTATTAGAGATTTACAAGGTATTTATTTGGGGGGATATCCAAAACAAATCCAAAATGACCCAAACTGTTGTTATTTGGGTCTGGATGGGGGAACTTTCCTCAAAGCTCAGTGACACTGCTACTGAAGCTACTTCAGGAAAATCCCATGTTTGTCTCCCTCATTGGTATCACTCATGAGATGGGAGAGAATAAAATCTCAGCCGGAATTAGAAACAACTCATTAGGAACAAACTGTTGATAATATTCTGCATGTTGTTTCCGTGGCTGTTGTTTGGCTAAACTTCTCAGATGCATCTGCTCAGTTCACCTTCGTGGCCCGAAACTGGATACTGAAAACTGCATATCACCACAGATGCCTGCTGGGGGCGTTGTAAGACCTGGGAGGTGAGACGCAATGGCTGTTAACAATTTTAAAAAGTTGACAAATTGCACCCAGACTGTTACCCATACTTTTTTTTATTCCTGAAAGTAAATTAACACGTTATGATCTCCTCTGACTTTTGGCCTCGACTTGACTGGTCAAGGTGAAGATCTCACCTAAGCTGGTCTCAAACGCAACTCTGGAAAATAGCTAAAAAGAGACAAACAGAGATCTGTTTAGTGCACTGTTTATGAATAATTATTAACGACTGTGCTACTCTAAGCCATTTTCATGATGCAAGGAATAATTGAGGAATTTCTGTTGACCCAATAATTCACCAGAAAAAAATGTCCGACTCACTTTTTGGGGATTGGTGAAATATTGAAAGTTTTTTCCCTGATTTGGTGAGAAAGCATGGCAGCTTGATCAAGGTGTTATGAATAAAACTCTTTTTCACATGAGCTTGAAATTAGGTAGCAATGCGCTGTGGTCAGGGACTGTGTACACCATGGACCATTTGGTGAAATAGTCCAAGATAGACTATAGACCATTACTCTTTCTAAAAAGAGCGGTGAGCAACGCCTAACTGGCTTAATCCGGGACAGAAATTTTACAGAGATATGCTGGAAAAGTGCATGAGCTCTTAAACGCTTATGTGTCTAGATTATATGAATTTATAAATAATTCCTAATCAAATGCTGTTTGAAGACCCATTTATTCCGCACTTACCTCAACTAAACCCCCCACCTTGTCTTTCTATCTCTTAAAAAAACACTACTTTTACAATTTCATAAGTGTATTCTTGTTTATATTCCTTATTATTAAGAATGGATGATGCTACTGATGTCTTAAAGCACTTTTGTAAGTCGCTCTGGATAAGGGCATCTGCTAAATACTGTAAATGTAAATGTAGATTACATTGCAGTACAACTAACTTCAGCCTGAAAACATGTCCAAATATTTTTGAACATGTAGTTTATGATACGACTACATTTTATAATAACAGGGCACAGTAATACAGCCATAACTCCTTCTCTTTGTGCTTTAGGGGAAAACACTGTATTACAAAAGATTTGTGATCAAATCACTTATGACAGCGCTGTCTCCTTAGTCAAGTGTGTGTGTATGTATGTGTGTGTATGTATGTGTGTGTGTGTGTGTTAATTTGCACTGGCAGGGGAGGAAAGACAGAGTTTGTGTGAGAGAGCAGTACATAAAAGTGAAAGAAAGGTTATATAACTAAACACACTTGTACTCATATCCCCCCACAGACACACACACACACGCACACACACACACACACACACACACACACACACACACACACACATGCACACACACACACACAAACTTGTTTAGTTTGCTTACCGACTAATTAACTCTTAATTAATTTCACTTTTTATACCCCAGCAGGTACACAAAAATCATCACGGCCAATCTGGTGGTGTTTTAATGCTAATATTAATATTCCTGTAGTTACATTTAGAAAAGTGTTAGAAAAGTACATCAGAGTTAGCATATGCTAAAATGACATTGCAAACATCTGGTGGAAATATGCTTGTGGAAATGCGAATAACGGTTCATACAATGTTTATTACATTTCTCAACAAACCTTGGTCTAAGTTTACTGAGCATTGATTTGGCTAAACTAAGCAGGTATCCCGGAAGTGGCGGATAAGCTAACTTTAACGTTATGTTTTATCTCATTCTTAAATATTACAATGATAAAGTAATAAACCTGTAGTTGGTCCTGTGTCCTTTCTGTGTGGAGTCTGTATGTCCTCCCCGTGTCTGTGTGGGTTTACTCTGGTGTGCTCCGGTTTCCTCACACAGACCAAAGACATGTTAGGTTAACTGGTGTCTCTAAATTGTCATTGACTTGTGTATGCAAACACCCCAGCCGTGTAACTGGAAACAGCTGCACGCCGGTCCCAAGCCCGGATAAATGGGGAGGAGTGGAGAAAGCAATGGCAAACTACTCCACTATCCTGCCGAATACTTCATGGATCACATCGATGAAAGACAGAAATGTGTGGAGATCGATGATCCATCAAGTGACCGAGAACCAACACTTGGTGGAGTATGGTTAGTTTTTGAGGCTCACTGGAGAGATTAAAAAAGGCACCCAGAGCAGCAACAGTCAAACAGCAACTAATGCAGCCCACACTTGTCAACACTCGCCAGTATGAGCGTGATGGTCAAACGGCTAAGCTAATAACCCGAAAAAAATAATTGAATTCATCGGGTTAGATGAGCAGCCTTTTTCAGTGGTGGAAGAATAATTTGTACTTTTTCTCTAAGAACGTGTTTTTTGTATATGATAATTTTACTATTCCTTTTTCCAGATCACATAGCCAGTGGCACTCATTATAACTAAAAGCAAAAATCATGTCAAATCAATTTTATGGAATATTTGGAAAATGGAAATGTTATTTGAGGTAATTTTTTTACATTTCAATAATTTGCTCACACATTTGTTGACCACTGATGCGCACTGCTTTTGTACCAAATCAGGATTATAATCACTTGTTGACATCACCTCTTTGAAGTTGAAACAAAAGAAATGAAGTTGATCAGACAAAACATTAAATATCTAGGGTTCATATTTTCGGCAATTATGTAAGTCGAAGTACATGTAAGGAGCACTGCAGTTTTTTTTTCATATTTGCATTTTTCATAAAATCAGAACGTTTTCTGACTTGGGGTGTTAGTGCAAACCTTATGTTCCTCAGTCTCTGTACATCTTATCCTTTTTTAAAGGAATACTTTTACTTTTTACTTTAAGTACATTTAGTAAAATGTAATTGTATGCTTCCACTTGAGTAAAATATGTAATCCATATTACATATCCACATGTAATACTTCAGCTTTTATTGAGTATATTTTATCAGCTTACTTAAGGGCTTATTTACACCAGCCACCTCTGTCCTTGAGTGGCCCACCCAGAACCCTGAGCCAATCAAACATCCCTGGAGAGATCTGAAAATGGCTGTCCACCGTCAGTCCCCGTCCAATCTGACAGAGCATGATAGAATCCGCAGAGGAAAATGGCAGAAATGTCAATACCAAGACGGCTAAAGGTTGTAATCGCTGCCAAAGCTGCTTCAACTACTGTAAGTACTGAATAAAGGGTCTGAATATTTCTGTATTTTTGCAAAACTTGCAAAAAATCTATAAAACTTTGTTTTCACTTTGTCGTTGTGGGCTTTTGACTACAGAATGATGAGATTGTTTTGTATTGTAGTACATGATCGATGATCGAAAAATAATTGAAAGGATCTGAAGATTTTCCAAATGCATTGTAAACAATAAGGCACAATAGTGCTAAAACTAAATATCTCTTACATGCCTTTTAAATGTGTCCTTTTTAACAATGTTTACCTCTAAAACTTCCTGGAATTTACAAGAAAAATGTTGCTTATTTGTAGAAAAATAGGTAATCACTGCTGCCTGCAAAAGGTAACCGCAATTAAATGAGCTTCTAATGTGGGAAAGGGGTAAAAAGAAAAAGTAGTGGCCCATGGACACGACTTAATTTGCACATAAAAGAAAACCAACAGCCATATATACATACAAATTAATAATTTAAAAAAGTAATTATAAATCCTTATAATAGGTTAACTGTCACCACACATTTTATGACAGCCCACCATTTTGGAGGATTTAAGATAACTACTAACCTGATATCCCCACACGGTTGACATCATTAAGACTTCTCTCCAGTGTTCTGCATTCTACTCTTAAATAGAACTTTAAGAAAGTTAGAAATTTAGATCGATTAAAAAGGTCAATTCTAGTGATAATAAGAATCATTTTGTAACTGGAAACAAAATAAAAATGTTTAAATTATCTTTCGTAACCCTTTTATCTTCAACAGGGCTGCTGTGTCAGGAACCTATTCAAGAAGACGAGACAAGGAGAAAACCATTACAGGGCAGTACATGCTTCTTCGCTTTAACTCACACAAGTGGACATTAAGACTGACCAATCAGATAATCCAGAGTTGGAAGGTAAAAAAGAACCAGAATGCTCAGAAAATATATTAAAATCTTAACATTTTAGAAAAGTTTACAATAAACATGTTCGAGAAATAACTACACTGTTCACAAAAAATTATGGGATAATTCATTCAGGGATACAGTATTTCATTTTGAAATATACATTTTTTTGTGAGCAGCATATCTATATTTAAGGAATGATAATTGTGGAATTGACAAAGGTGTTTTTACTGTGAGAAAACTAGAACTAGATATTTTCTAATATGATCTGGAAGACTGTTTGAATTTGGGAGAGCTATAAGGAAAGATCCTCCACCAGCTAAGCTGCAATCCTGTGGATTAACAGAAGGCCTGTGGGTTTTCTGTTTAAGATGTAAGATAAGGCATGATGAACTAGCTGATTGATATGAAAAGAAACTACAGGGCAGCTTGCTATGGCAACATATTATTATAGTCCAGTCTAAAAGTTCTAAAACGTCAATTTCTCAAAATAATGCAAGAGTAACATAGAGTAGGAACCAAAAGCCTGAAACCACTTGTGAAGGAAGATCTTTTCTCAAGCAGGACAATGACCCAAGACATATACTTTACATTTAGGAAATGCCCTTATGCAGCGAAATGTACAACTGATACAATGTAAGCAACAGGCATTGCTCAGGGACCCAACTTAACAGAGATGGAATTTGAAACCTGGATATCCTGGGCTAAATCTCAATGCTTTAACCACTAGGCTACCCAGTCTCCAAACCAAGTTCAAATATTTGCAACAACTACTTGAATACCAAAGAAGTTCAGTGAGAGCTGAGTGTCATAGACTTTACTATCTCCTGAGCTACATATCATCAAGCATTTATGATTGCACTTAAAGTCAGAGGAAGCCAAGCACTTTGATCATAAGAGTATTTTTAGGAATGTTGGCATACCATGGATCATCAAATTTTGAACACATTGGAAAACATAAGATATGCTACTGAAACATCAACGATTCAACTTTTCAATAAAACCAAAATACTGGTTATATGATTTCTATTTAAAAACATTCTATTAAATTAGATTGTATTATAATCTATTCTCATGGGAAAACCCCTACCTTATTAGGCATATTTAAATCACCCTAACTTCTTTCAATGTTGTCACCTTTCTGACTGGTCTTTCTGACCTGATAACTACTGGACACATCTGTATGGTTATGGTTATGTGTAGTATGCTACTTCAGCTACTTCAGTTCCTTGCTCCTAGCCACATTGCTCTGTGATGTCAAATGCTTGGGAAAGAGCTTTTGAACACAAGACAGGATTAAGGCCAAGAGTCAAAAGCTTAAGTTTGAGTTTAATTACTGTTTATACATTCAGCCTATTGGTGGTTTCACCTGGTTCGGATTTGGATATGTTATAACCCTTTTCTATTAAGAGAGCAACATTTCAAGTCAAAATTGTGTTGAAATGCCAATATTATAACTGTGTCCAGGGGGCTGTAATAAACCTAGGAAAATAAGGGACCTTTTGGTACACAGTATTGTATTATGCTACAACTCTAAATTGTTCTGTTAGCACTAACAAATTGGCAGTGGTGGCAAATGCTGCACATAAATGTGCAAGATCGTTAAACACAACCACAATCAAGTGAACTGCTTCAGGTGAGTAATGACTTCAATTTTAAAGCGGCTTCTGTACTGTGGTGATTCCTGACTCAAATACATCATGCTTGTTATTCATACATAAAAGAGCAGAGCTGCTGAATAGCTAATTGCTAATTTCACCACTATCTTATGCATGTTGGAAATTAATGACTGGAGAGTGTAGGGACAGAGTTTCTTTGGCGTAGCCTTACAAATGGCCAAAATGAATAAGCTGTGACAGGATTTTTTAGGTTTCATAAACCCTCAGAATTATTACAATAATACATATCAGTAAAATCTAAAAAATATAATAATATCAGAAGATTGTTTATTCGTATGCCACATATGCACATATTAAAATGGCACCTCCACAACAGTCAAAGTTAAGGTCAATTAACACTGTATACACAAACAGTCTTTAGGTGTTTAGGTAACCCAGCTTTGAGCTAATAATTTCACCAATTTCACAAGTGTTGTCCGTGGTATTTCTTAAAAAGTTGCTTGGTTAATGCTAGAGGCTTGTTTTGTCAGAAAGGCACTCCCATTGTTTCTACCAAACGTCCTTTAATATAGCATACTCGTTTAATAGAATGTTTTATCTATAAAACTGCTGTTATTGCAGAAGCAACAGCCTTTAAATACAAGTGATGTATTTAATGAAAAATTAATTATATAAACTATTGCACGACTCTGGAGAGGTGAGTCACTGGTCCAAAAACTAACACATCTAACCAGCACATCTTTCTAAGATTATGTATTTCCCTTCTGAGGAACAATATTTTAGTACCTGCATGAACAGTAACAGAATGGTCAACTATTTCCCTTAAAACCATAGAAAACAGCGTTTTTACACACACACACACACACACACACACACCATGACCTATCTGAAGTGCTCCAAAACTCTTCATGTAAAAAAAGCATACATAGGCAAGTAGCCTTAATCCAATCACCACCAAAGCAATGATAGCACAACAAGCTGACATTGTGGTTACTTTAACACACCCTTGTCCATGTCTCTGTGAAGTAACATTTGCACCTGAATTAGTTCCAGCGAGGACATAGGGAGAACAAAATAAATTCCACAGTAACTGGAGATGAGGCCAGAACCGAAGTAATCCTGTCGTAAGCTTGATACTTATCTAACTGTTGATAGTGTCTTACTTAAGTATCAGCTGTGAATTTAAACTGTACTTTTTTAAGGGAGCCGTTATTCAGAATTATGCTGTCAGCAAACTTTTCCAGTATAGTCCACTAACAAAACAATTGCGAGATTATGAAAATGGAGGCACGCTGTATCGAACGTAAAATACTGCAAATGGCTGAAGAGAAAGAAGTTTGTGCCTTGACTTGTGCAAAAATAAGCAAAGCAATAAGCCCTCTTTGTGTGGTCACCTTTATCTTATACCTCAAGTTAAGGCCAAACTTAAACCTCCCTGAGTTTGAGTACATCATACAAACTGAATTTTACCTTGTGCACATCTTTAATGCTACACACACAGTCCTGCAAACAGCAAACCCTGCAGCTTTTCATGCAATAAGACAATTATTTGAGTCATGAGGTGCTTTGGAATAACACTTGTGGGCTGAAGAACAGTGAGATTAGTTCACCGCTAAAAATGGTCATGAACATCAGTTATACTTGTGTACTTGTTTGTGTCTAATGGGCAGCAGTAGATCCTGCTATCATCAAGTCCATTTGCAGTCACTGGAATTGATAGGGTGAGGAATTGCAGACTGAGGACGAAGTTTTAATATGAATTTATTAATTTCTATATTCGCAATCTACTATTGTTTCACTGCAGCAGAGAGGACATGGTGAGCAAGAAGCTTCTGGTTGAAATGGTAAATCTAGGTCAGGACACATCAACAAGGCAACAAATAAAAGCTTTAAGCCATGAAAGAACAGGGCATAACTGTGATCCACAAAGGAAGCTCCATCGAGGTGTCAATTTGAACCAGGTAGAAATACCTGATCTGCTCCACATGGGTGCCTTCCTGTCAACAAGGAACCCTACTTTTTCCTAGCCTTAGGCTCAATGATGACTCTCACAGCACATGTTTCACAGCTATCCGAATACTTACCTGGAGAGGCTGCCAAAGACTAGTGTGAAACTAATATAGCTACCAGGCCTGGAGAGAGGGTTGTTTTTCTAGGCTAAGCTTTTGAAAAAGAAAGTGTGTAGAGACAAGCGTAGCAAAATCTCTGTATTGAGGTCACAATGGAGCGCAGTTTATAGTATCTTGAAAGGAAGACTGATTTATTTTGGCAGAGACCGGCACAAAATACTATGCAATTAATTATGACAATGCTTGTAAGCCAGTTAATATAAATGCGATACAGGTACTACAAACAGTAAACATGCTCGAGCAATTATGTGCTTAAGCTTAAGATTTAACTTTCTCACTGGATCATTTTGACTGTACGGATACAAAAAAGGATGAGTTCCTCTGAGGCTCTGTTGATGACAGGTTAATGTTCAGTGCAGTGTTAGCGCTGATGGGCAGTTATCCCACATGATTTTCCACACTCACGTGGGCTCTCACACGTGAGACGAACTCTTTCTCAACATCTCAGCGTGTCCCACGGCAATCTCTCCGGCTGGTTGAGCAATGAAGGCAGATTTAATACAGCATACACTAAGCCTGTAAAGCCTGGGCACTCACTGCATGAGCAGAGAGGGTGGTTTCTCAGGGACAGAGAAGTGTTTTACCCTCCTACATGGAGCATTCTACCAAAAGCAATGCAGCAGATGAGTGAGAAGCTATCCACCCACACTACAACTGCTTTATTGATGGAGATGGAAAATATAGAAGAGAAATGGATGTGTAAGGAAGCCCACAGATTATTACATTTAAAAAAAATCTAAAAAGCAAATACACCACTAATGAGTCATTAATTCACAGTTGTATGTGCATGCAGGCTGAATAAAGACAGCTGTGTATGCATTACACCGCTCATTCAACATGACTAAATCTTAATACTGATGTTTTGGTACAAGCACCACTACTTGATTCTAAACTTTACACTAAAAGGAGCTCTGATAAGGTTTCTTCATTAAGCCTCCTAAAGATCATCTGAGTCAGGGATATTTTTATGATCCTGAGACAAAATTAAGCTGTCCTCATTACCTAAGTGAATTATCTTTTACAGACTTTGCAGTCTGTTGAAATAGTCTTGTACCCGTCATACAGTTTATTTCTGTAAACTACGTAATGTTAATACAATTTAAAAGAGTCTGAACTGAGTCTGTAGTTTTGATTTGCTATCTTGGCCTCCTCTCTTTCCATGACAGCAGCAAAAATGCTTAAGTATAGCAGCAATTCAGTTAGAATCTCATACCAGACAGTCCCAAGGCTAGGTTGAAAATAATATTGGGTACTGGCGAGCACCTCGTGTCTAGAATGCTGCATTAATCTCCCACAGCACAAGTCGCATAGCTGCCTGGGCAGATGGGATGCTGAGTAATCACGAAACCCCCTGACAGCAGATGTAATCACACAAATGTTCTGAAATATTTGCCTGCCTATGCTTGTTAGCAAGTAGGTCTGGACTTCCACCAGTACATCACCAAGGACTAGAGAAAACAACATGCCAAGTTATTAAAAACACTGATGTGCTTCACGTTTTGAAGCTGTCAGTCAAGACAAACACACCAGCTAATGGTTATTTTATAACATAGTATAATTCACTGTAATGTAATCATAAATCATTGCCCATATTATGAATGCATTAATGGTGTAATACATTAATAAAATGATTATCCTTGATAATAAGGATTTTTTTTATTAAGGGTCATTTATAAGGCTAATTTTATAAGGCTATGTATAAGATTTGTATTTGTGATTTAAAAAAAACAAAAGGGGAATCTGGATTTTCTTCATGAAGGAGCAGTCTTTTTTGAGAGGTCACTCAAGTCGAAAGTCTAAAGGTTTTTGCACCAGAAGGATTTTACCCAAATTCTGTTGTACTATAGTGAAAATTATTTTACTTTACTTCACCTATTCACTAATAGTTTGACCCATTACATCCAAAAAGAAACGAAAAGACAGCCACACCCTGTATGTCTTGACTTCAAATCCTAAAAACATTTTGCTGTCGTGCACAATAATTAGATGGCAAATGCCTTGGAGCTCCACCCCATCATTATAGTCTTCTATTCATGGCTAGTATGTGTCTCATTTCAGGATCAGGATGTTGTCCAGAGTCTCCAGGGAGAGAGGCCAGTGCAGTGTTCCCCTGTGCAAACCTTAAAGAAAGCACATAGATTTATGGCCCAAGTTATCTGGTTATAGGATTTGCACTGATTCCCCTTTCTTTTTTTCTGCCCAATCCCCCCACACCAACTCCCACTTCAGCAACCCCTTTAGATTGATTGCTTTCAGAAAGATAATGCTTGGTAGACAAATCCCTACCCTCAGAGACCAGTGGTCATAAACATGCATATTCACTTTCAGCAGCATATAGCTGGATTTTAAGGCACCAATACAAGGTGATCACAAAGTACTAATGCTAGAAGCAGTGATTTTACCTAAAAAGAACTCAGTATTTTGAATGCAGTGTTCAGTATTGTTATACAATCCAACCTCACGTAAAATGCACATTAAGCCATAAAGGCAGTTAAGAGCCGCCAGGAAGCCCTCAGAAGGCACCCCTGGTTACCGGTTCACAGTTGCTGGGATGATTTAAAAACAGGACCATGTAAGTAACCATTTTTTAAGCGAAGACAACCCCCTATACCTATGTACCTTTTGTAGCATGTGAAATTGAGTGTTTACAGCTATGTTCTTAGTTTAAATTATAACATAAAGGGGGAGGGTGAAAGGAGGGCCTATTGAATAGAATGGGGGCTCATAACAGTTTACACACGACTCGGCTTAAAGACAGAAACCGAAAGAATATGATTTTTTATCTTAATACTTTCAAATCCATTGAGCCCCTTCTCCTAAATTTTATGCCATATCTCATGGCAGTGCAAAAACAAAACAAAAAATATAATGAAAAGAAATCGAAACAACAACAATGGTAAAGAAATGCCATTCTCATTCTTAGATGGACATACACACTTCATTGTTTACCATTCATCCATCTTCTTCCATTCCTCTCCTGAGATGGCAGTCTGACAGCTTCAAACTCATACAAAGTCCCTTATCGTTCAATGGTTGGTCAAACTAATCCGTTGTACTATTAAAATTCCATGGACATTTCTAGGAAATGTTCCACTGTGCTATGATGGCCAGCTTGTGGGTGTTACATATTGGTTGCACAAGGTGACTCAAACTTTGTGTTTATAAATCAAATATTTTAAAAGGGTCTTTAAAGGTATTTTACCTTGGGTTCTACAAAAACGTCAGTAATTAAGTGCAAATATATTGCCAATTCCTGTCAGTAAATATAGTTGCCATTTTATATCTATAATTTATGAATTACTCCGCACTACAAAAATATATATTTTGGAACATCAATTCCACAAACATGTATATACCCCTACTTCTAATGTGATATCAATCTAAAAAAAAGACCAAGACTTTACAAGCTTAAGTTCTATCAGTTCATATCATATCTACAGAAAAGTCCTCAAAGAACAGCTTTGAATAAAATACTAGTTATATGGCTGCTCAATACTGTGTGGCTCAGTTTCAGACTGCAGAAATGTACCCAGACTAGGAAAAATGCTAGGGACTGAGTGAAAAGGCGAAATGATCTTGGGCATTTCCTGTAACTGGGCCAGACCAGGATGGTATCATGTTGACCTTGCAATCTGATTTTACTTAGAAGCAGCCTGAGAACAAATCTTGCAGATATTAATGGAACAACTGTTCTGACCAGCATTTGCAGGGTTCACATGTACCAAAACCAACTTCACCAGTAAAGGATTTCACCAGGATTTCATTCAAACAGAATAAGTAGAGCATAAACATCACAAAGCATTAGGCATTTCTGCTAGCATTTCTTTATAATTGCTCAGTCATCACATCATGACTGCATGCTTGGCAAACCGGTAAGGACATTTAGAGCCCTTTGTGTGTAACAGTGTTATCAATACATAACCTGAGAGGTTTAGTCTGGCCTGTAGAATTAGGTATACAGAATAGGGTTCTAGAACAAGTAACGTTTTAGGTCACTTGTAATCTCCTAGAAAACTAGCATTCCTGATTTGTTTTCAGCATTTACATACAGCACCTCTTCTTAATTAGACAGTTCAGCTGGGTGGCCTGTGTCTTGTCCTGCATTCTTCAGATAACATTGTGGGGTAAGAGAACAGATTAGGTGAAATGGCATTTTCCAGGGCTATCGTAGACATTAGCCTTTTCTTGGCAAATCATACCGACAGCCAGAGGTCACAGTGATCGAAGAGACTCAGTGAGATCAGTGTAGAAGCCTGGCTGAAGACTGTGTTAATCAATAATCCTTAGCAGCAGGTATCGGAGTTTGTTTTAATAAAGCTATTGGGTATTGATGGATGCTGTGATGACACAAGGAGTGCTCATCTGTGCCCATTTATTTCAGTCTTCGACAACACAATCTGAACATTGTAAACAAAAACATGAAACATGTGGCTAAAATATTCAGTAACCTCAAATAATTTGATTGCTAAACACAAAACAGAAATTTGTAATTATCTTTAGACAATTAAGTTGATGAAACGACACAGATGTAAAGTTGTGTACATTAAAAAATCTGTTTAATGTTCCAAGACGTCCTGTGGCAAGAAATTACACAAAGACCTGTTTCAGTAAATCAATCTTCTTTATATTCCCACTGGAGTTTGGGTCAGCCAAAATCCAAATTACAAATTAATACAATGAGGTCTGATGCAGCTGCCTCATACAGAAATGGAGCAGTGGTGCATTTTACTATAGCTTAATACTCTCAATACTGAATCTCAATACTGAATCTCAGAGAGGGAGTTTTTTTTTTTTTTAATAAACAAAACACTCGCTCAACTGGAAATTCCTAATTGGGATCACAGAGAAGGGACTGTCAACCCCGAGTCTGATATATTTCTTTATTTTACAATGGCTGCTCATACAATAAATTGTAATGAAGTTCATTTTCCCTACTGAATGATTTCTGTAGCATTACGTTCAGATTAAACAACAACAAAAGGGTTTAAAAGTCCTGAAAGGACTAGAAATAAGTTTATGGGTTTTCACTGCTTAGACAAACAAGCCTTTTGTGAAAATGTTTTCCCAGTTTGTATTGCAAATTCGGACATAATTTAAGGACACAATAACGTAATTGGATTTAGTGTCAGGCTCTGGTGGGGGTTGGTATTCACACCGTTTACTCAAACATGTACCTAATAATTTTTTTATTAATTAATAAAAAAAACTGCAGAAAATCTGATTTTATGAGTAATTTGAACTAGGAGTTTACATGCACTTGAGTAATCAAATAACAGGAATAATTCCTTCTTTTTTCATTGACTTTAGCAGGGTTTATTTTCTCACTAGATCTGGCAAATCTGGATTTAAATATGCCACAAAATTAAAGGCAGCAAAATGGCTATCGGACACTTTCGAAATACTAAAATGAAGACTTTAATAATTTATAATAAATTAATCATGTAAATAATAAAGGATTCCCTTTATTCATTTACTCAACTGAATGTAGACATGTTGATCAGATTACTGACAAAATCTGATGATGTGCAGTTATTGGATTATTAAGTGCATGTAAACACACGCTGATATAAAATCGCACCTATATATAAGACATGCATATTGTGTTCTTTCTTGTATCGTGTTTACTTAGATCTATGAATGAATAAATATGACATAAATAAATATTTTGGATCAAACTGTAAAGCTTGTGAAACTGAACCTTAACTGTGCTAATGTTGTGACTTTCTTCATTGTTGCTTTATTTTCTACTAGACTAAATTATGTACCAATAAATATTGCTTTAGTTATACAGTGTCCCCTAACGTGAAACAGCACACCATTGGGGCACCACAGGTCAATTCCTTTGTGACAGACTCGCAGGCCATCACGTTACCTAAGAATATAACTTCATATAAAAGCAATGTAATACAATATTTTAAAATAGTATGTTTTGTAATCTGATACTAAGCAAAAAAAATAAAGAATATGTGATTTCTTCTAGAGAGAAGAACATTCGATAATTCTAGTGGCACACATTGAAACAGTTTCTACAAACGTGCCAGTGATTACCACAAGCACAAATAAATGGACAGTTGTAACCAATAAATATCGTTTTCAAAGTGAAATAGCTTTTCTGCATTTGTCAGTGTTATCTATAATTTATTAATTCTTCAGCATTACAAAAACTATTTACATAATGTGAAACATTTTGCAACTAAAACGTGTGTGTGAATATGTTCTGCTTCAAACGTAAATTTAACAAACGTGAATAAAAACGTCTTTGCACACATCGGCATTAACATGGTCAGTCTCACATAACCAAAATAAAGTGTTTTTGTAAGGTGCCTCTTAAAGCTAATGTGTTGCCAAGCTATGATCCTAAATTTGGTCTTTGTTTTCGCTGAAAGAACACGTGATCAAAAGGTATAGGTGTCATAAGCTTAAGCCTTGTTAATACTAATCTACCACCTATCAGATCTATAGAAGAGTCCTCTTACGAAGGACAGCTGCTCATCAAACACTGGGTATAGAAGGCAGTCCAATGTGTCAGACGCATAAGGATCGATTCAATTTCCTTTTGACTCTTGCCCATCTGGAATGACTGGTTAAGGATCTGCCGCTAAATCCTTCACTAATGCAGAGACCACTGCAAATGTTCGCAAGAAATCATATCCGAAGAGTCCTTAAGCTGCTTATCTCTTTTTCTTGCTATTCCTCACCATCTTTTTCCTTTTAAGGATCATCTCATACAGTTTCTCCAAGCCCAGCTGAAGGCCCTGTCCATCCACAGCACTACAGCCTTGTACATGGTGCAGGGTGTTGCCGCTCAGTTCATGCACAGCCAGTACCTTCTCGACGTCACTCACAGGCAAGGCAACCGGAAGATCCTGTTTGTTGGCCAACACAAGCACGGGAACACCCTGGTTCTCTGACATGCGAGTGATCTTGTGCAACTCCACTTTGGCCTCCTCCATGCGTTCAGCTTCCCCAGAGTCCACCACAAAAACCATGCCGTCAGTACGCCTAGTGTATGACTTCCACAGTGGTCGCAGTTTGTCCTGTCCACCCACATCCCACACCTGGAAGGTAATGGAGCGACCATTTCCCACTGGCATTTTGATTTTTTCCATGTTAAAGCCCTTCGTTGGTATGGTGTTGACAAACTCTTTTAACTTGAGGTGGTAAAGGAGGGAGGTTTTGCCTGCAGAATCCAGCCCAATGACCACCACGTGGAGGGACTGGAAGTTAGGCAGAAATGGAGTGTTTGGTGCCATGTCTGTCAGTTGGTTTCCCATTGCAATCTGATTTTCTCACTCCTTTGTGAGATAGCAGACTCGCCTATTAAGCTTTAAGTGTCCGACATTTGCACCTACTTCAAAGGTACCGGAGCCAGATGGGGGCACCGAGGGTAGAAGCACAGTGTTGGGCCTAATCAAAGCAAACACAACAGCTGGTTACGATCAGTCAGGCCTGGAAGATATTTGCAACGGTCTTCATCTAAAATGGGGTCTAAACATACCAACAGGACTTTCTTAACACTATAGCAGTAACATAATGTAATAACATATCTGCATTTTATAATAGAAACTTATAAGCTACACCAAGTTTTTTTTTTTGTTTGTTTGGGTTTTTGTGGCACTATTAGTATAATGATACTGTAGTACCTGTAATTGCAGTGTAACTATGTGAGTAACTTCAATTATATTTGTCTGGGTTGGTGGAAAATATTTAAAAGTAATACAGGCAGTAGTTATGTAATTTTCAGACTGTAACCGGGTTTAATTAGCTGTCTGTTGTGCCTAATCTTCTTAAGACAGCCTGGAAGAGCAGAAACATTTCCAGTGGCTATAAACATCACAGTCTACAGAAACATATGGAAAACAAGAAGTTCATTTAATTCAATTCAATTGATTTTAAATACACACAGACCAAATTCCTAGAAGCAATTTAAGTTATGACTAAATGTGTATAAAACTGCAATATGTCATGAAAGTTTCATATTGAAACTGTCCTGTATTTTTGTATGGCCTTATTATAACTATAAAAGCAGGCTAGTTGTGGTCTGGGCTCTAGGGAATGAGTTTAAGTTTTAAAACCTTCGCAAAGGTGAAGCAAACAAAGAGCTGAATTCCTGGTCATTCTGTGACATTATAATATATTTACACAAGCCAGAGAATCTCAGCACATTAAAACTGCAATGATAGTTAAATACTGTACAATCTGCATGCTAGCTATAACTGTCGGTGGCATTTTACAAATCATAACTGCCCACAACTACTTACCTAATTAGATCTGAAACTCAAGAAATCCCAACCGTAATGTTCACCTAGATAAATGCTGATATCTGGGCGCCTCAGACAATCAGCATTTTGTCGGAAAAGTGCGGCAGAGCGCAACGCGTACGAGCTCCTGCTCTGTCCTACCGGAGGCAAATAATAGAATCAGGAGTGCTAGAGCAACAACCGGCGCGTGACGTCACCGTAAACGTTACTGGCGCCCTCTCGTGGCTCACTTAATACTTTAATACTTAACCCATTAAACCCCAAATTTCCAAATTGCTAGTATATTAGCCGTACATGACATTGCTCTGTAGTCCGCTCGATAACACAAACTTCATTTAAAACAAAATGTATACATGTTCTCTAATGTTGCTCACTGTTGTGACTGGTGCATAGCGTTAAAAGTGTTATCAATTACATTTACATTAACATTGACAGTATTTAGCAGACTCCCTTATCCAGAGCGACTTTAAAAAGTGCTTTAAGACATCAGCAACATAATCCATTCTTAATAATAAGGAATCTAACAAGAATACACTTCTGAAACTGTAAAAGCTGTGTGTTTTTTTAAGAGATAGAAGGACACGGGTAGGGTTTAGTTGAGGTAGGTGCGGAATAAATGGGTCTTCAAAGGGCGTTTGAACTTAGCCAGAGACTCAGATGTTCGAACATAGGGGGGGAAGTTCATTCCACCACGTAGGAGCCAAAACAGAGAAGAGTCTAGAAGAGTGCCTTCCTTTTCCCCTCATAGCAAGGGGCTTTAGCTTTGTAAGCAAGCATCAGAGTTTTAAATCTGATACGAGCAGCTACAGGGAGCCAGTGGAGAGATCGGAGAA